>CAMOHE010039589.1:0-17597 GCA_946598075.1 Artocarpus hirsutus
AATTTTTTAACTCTCAGTTGTTGCACATCATCTAAATTTACTGAGCAATTCGTGCCTTTTTTTTCCTTTAACTCTAGATGGTTGGTGTTTGGGCAATGTGCTTGTGGGAGCAAATGGGACAACCAAAGAGAGTTAACCTAGTCGAGCTAGGTCCGGGGCGAGGAACTCTTATGGCTGATCTTCTTCGTGTATGAAACACAATTCCCATTTTACTTTCATGGTTTGAGTTGGATAATGGAGGCTTGAAAGTATATCTCTTTCATGTAGGGTGCATCAAAATTTAAAAATTTCACTGAGTCATTGCATGTACACTTGGTAGAGTGTAGTCCCACATTGCAGAAGATTCAACACCAGAATTTGAAATGCGTGGATGAAGAGCGTGCACCAAACAAGGTTGATAGGACGGTCAGCACATTGGCTGCAACTCCTGTATCATGGCATGCTGCGTTGGAGCAAGTGCCTTCAGGATGTAAGAAGTTATCTTCTTATTTCTGTCGACTTCAGTAAGAATGATGTGATGGGTATATGGCGTTAAGAATGATGCGATCGATAGCATGTCATTTTCTATTGAACAAAATAACCTCCATCTTTTTTTATTGTTCATTATGAGTGCAAAAACTTGTAGTTATAATGAAGCATGGTAGAACATATAACATGAAAATGAAGTAAAATTGAAGACATTTGTACCCCAAGTAGACATGACGTGCATGCTAAATTTCTTCATTGCTTTCTTTAGAACTCAGGGTCAATGGAGTGGGTTGTTATGGGGCAATAATTACTAAATCATATGTTGACGCCAATATCTAACTCTTAGCCCAATTTGATAATTCTAATTGCAAATGTTGGCTATTTTACATTGATCAAAGTATTGTGAAATGCTCCGTGCGAAGACCAAGTTTGGAAGTTTTTTAAGTCAAACTCTATGCTTTTGCATATCATGTCATCGTCTACTTAAGAATTTGAGTTTGAAAGTTTTCCCCCTTAACTTCCTGACTACTTTTTTTTTATATCAATTTTTCTTTTCTTGAATCTTTGTACCAGTGCCTACAATCATCATTGCCCATGAATTCTATGATGCTTTACCAGTTCATCAATTCCAGGTTTGTCCATTTACATTCTATTTACTGAATAATTTTCAAAATCCCTTTAAATGATGTATCTTGAATGATATGCTTGAAGGACTTCTGCCAAACTTCTAATTGTTGCCAAGCTTTTTGACATTGTAAACTTTCTTATTTTTTGGTGGCATCCTGTCATCTTATTCTTGTCACTCTGGTTCCTAATTCTTGTACAGAGGGCTTCTCGAGGCTGGTGTGAGAAAATGGTTGATGTTGCAGATGATTCGAAGTAAGTATTTTGCAATTGATATATAATTCTCACAGAATAAGTCTATTTGCACACTCAGATTTTAAAATAACAGATTTCTTTTATACTCACAAATCTGCTAGGTTTCGTTTTGTTCTGTCTCCACAGCCTACACCTGCAACTCTCTTTTTGGCAAAACGCTGCAAATGGGCTACACCTGAAGAAGTGGGTAAGCTTGAGCAGATTGAGGTCTGCCCCAAAGCAATGGAGTTGACTCAAACTATTGCTAAGAGAATCAGTTCTGATGGAGGTGGGGCTCTTTTAATTGATTATGGCCTTAATGGAGTAGTCTCAGATAGTCTGCAGGTTAGTACGTTGCTTTTGTAATCTGTCAGATCATGCACATGACCTTTGTGTCTCTCTTCTTTCTTTCTCCCATTCTCCTAAGGAGAAACTTGCCAGACTTTTGAAATGTTACATGGTTGATGCAGTCGAATTTTCATCCTGAAAATATAGTTGATTTGATATCTTTTGGATGCCTCACACGTGTTGTTGGTTGGCTGAACTCCAGACTTCTCTGGAAATATTATTCTTTTGTGGGCATGATACACAACTAGCATTTTGGCTTTATGCTGTAGAGTAGAAATACCATAGTTTTGATATTGCTCTTCTTGCTTCACTTGTTGCTCGCACTTTATTTTTGTGAGCACATGCAATATTCATAACATATTTGTTGCAGGCAATTCGGAAACATAAATTTGTCAGCATTCTCGATGATCCTGGATCTGCTGACCTCAGCGCATATGTTGATTTTGCTTCCATCCGGCACTCCGCTGAGGAAGCTTCAGGTGCGTTTTCTCACCATTCCATATTTGTATGGAACAACTTAAAAAATGGAGATACAATCATGCGCTTTCTAACCATTGCAGGGCATGTGTCTGTTCATGGACCAATTACTCAGTCTCAGTTCCTTGGTTCTCTTGGGATTAATTTTCGAGTGGAAGCATTATTGCAGAACTGCACAGATGAACAGGCAGAGTCTTTGAGGACTGGATATTGGCGTCTGGTGGGTGACGGTGAAGCACCATTTTGGGAGGGACCAGAGGAACAGGTGCCTATTGGAATGGGAACCCGATACATGGCCATGGCTATTGTGAACAAGAAACAAGGTGTTCCAGTTCCATTCTAGTGAATTCTTAAATAATGCGAATTTGCACTATAGATTAGCAACAATCAAATTTTAGTTTTCCAACAATCTGGCGGAGATTCGACGAGCATCAAAATTTTGTCATGTGTTTTCTTTATTTATGCTAAAGGTTTAACTCTTTTCAGATTTGCAAGTTAAACATCTTAGTCAGTTGTATGTTAAACATCTTACTCAGTCGTGTTGCAGAAAACACATGCGATTCCTTCTTGCTGCTTTTTATTAGCCGCCCAAGCAAGGAGAGTGGGTACCAAAAGTTGATGATAAGGTGCTGCTCAATTTTTCCTTGTATGTTTGCCCCCCGACTTTATTGTCTAAGTGGTGAATTTTGTATAATCTTTTATACTTATCCAAGTATTGTTAATTTGTTTGTTGTCAAGTAATTTTTGTTTTTGAATGTGAAATAAAGGGTGATGATTTTTCATCAACGTTGCATAAAAAAAATGTTAACAAGCAAATAGGAATAAACGAGAAAAAAAACATATATATCATTAAAAATTAAGTGTTTGGGAAGTATAGTTAGAACCAATTATTTAAACCAATTTTAGTTAAAAACACTGTTGCTAGTGAGAGCTTTATACCGTACCTTATTTTTTCTCGATATTGTAACATATGAGAGCTTTATATTGTAATAACTAAAAATTTTGGTTAAAACTGAATATGTTAAACACACTACAATGTTAAAGATAATTATAGCAAACATAAAATTTTATTTGGGATTTTTTTTTTCCAATAATGTGAGCTGTTGCTTATCACAAAGAGTTGAGTGTCTGATGTTCCACTAGCTGTGAACGGCTCGGTCCCAAACTGCCAAGTTTGCCGACTTCTAGGCCATGCAACTCGGTTTGGTTTAATTGCGGTTTTGAGCTTACAATTGAGCCCATTGGTCTAAATTGGAACGAACCAAGTAAACAAAATAATTTTTAAAAGGTTGTATTATGACGTTTTTAAATTTTGAGAACTTACCATTGGTGTATATTTTAAAACCGTTAGAAAGATTTGATTAGAGCAAATTTTTTTTAATAGATTTAATGGCCGAAAGATAAATATTAATTGGTGGATACTTTTTTGATTCCTACAAGAAAAATTACCTTATTTTGGGGGTCTTTTAAGTTTTTAAATGTTGAAAACTTTAAAACTTGTAGGTTAGTATTTTTATTAAGGTTTTTGGTGTTGCAGTCCTCAGCTATACAATTTCAGCCATAAACTGTTAAAGTTTTCACATATTATTACTTCAAGAAAATTTTGCTATAAAGCAAAGCTTTTACATGCTACAGTGTGCGGTTGAAACCACAAATTTCAATTTTTCTTCCAAACACCATATATATTTCATATTTCTCAAACTTAAAGTCTAAAAAGTTAAATACAAGTTGCAAAGAAGTAACGAGTAACAATTACAATATGCCACCCAAATTTTAAAGTCCATAAGGCATGCTAACAATAAATACCTTTCAAGTAATTTTTTTTTAAATTTATATGTCAATGTGGAACCGGATTGTCAATTAATCCAATCACCGATGAACAGTTCTAATGTGGAACTGGACTAAGATAATTACCTTTTGGACCAGTTTTTAGTCTTTTAGACCACTGAGAAACGGTTCTAATGTGGAACTGGTCCGACCACTAATCCAATCAGACGATTTTCACTCTACAAGGGTGTTTGAAAAGTATAATTAGAGTTAAAACTATAGCATGTGAGAGTTTTTACACTGAAATTTTTTTTTTTGTCAATATAACATGTAAGATCTTTACATTATAACAACCAAAAGTTTTAGTTAGAAATTATTTTCTTAAACACCTTTTACATTTTTAAAATGCCAAAAGCCTCTCTTGTACCCGAATTATATTAAAATTGTCCTTGGCTGTTTTGATTATTATTGTTATAATGCTAGGTGCCTTATTCCACTCTATTAAGTTTTTAAAATTCCAAATGCCTCTCTTGCATTCGACAAATTATATAAAAAATGTTTTTGGCTGTTTTTGATTATCATTGCTACAATGCCAGGTGAAATTGCATCTATAATGCTACCAAAGTTAAGGTAGTGTATTATTTAATGTCATTTCCAATAAAAGCGACAAAAAAATTTTCATCAAACCACAAATACGGATAAAAGAATTTTATAACCCGGTCGAAGAAGTTAAACAGCTGTGGGCTTGCAATGTAAGTCACATGGTTTGGGCCTAAACGTTGACCAATTTAGAACAAGCAATCAAACTTAGCAGATTTGTATAAATAATTTATTTTTGATATGCATTCATAGAAAATATATTTTTTATACGATAATAAAGCACAATCATGAAAAAGTTTAAGTTTTAGCATCTAAGAGCATGGATGATAATATGTGGTGTGGTCTGTGCAATTATTTCTAAAGGAAAATCACACCATGTTGGCAATGTGGCGTAGTTTTAGACCGTTTTTATAGTTTATAGGGTGTTTGAGAGAGTAGTTTAAATTATCAGTTTGAGTTTAAGAATTGTAACATGTGATAACTTTACACTATAGTTTTTTTTTTTTTTCCTGTAACATGTGAGAGCTTTATACTATTCACCGTTCAAATCTTTGGTATGAACTACTCTTTCAAACACTCTATTTGCAGTTATTTTGTTCACCCCTTATTGCAAGGCCTTGTGGCGGGTGCGTGACACGGTTGCAAGCGTTATCTCAATGAAGCAAACACCAGGCAGGTGGATACCGTTGAGGCCTAAGGATGTAAAAGAGGCGGGTTTGGTCCGGGTTTGGCAATACCATCCCTTTTCCCGGTCCTTGTTTACAGTGCCATCCCCGCCCCATAAACCGCTTAAAGATATGGCGGGAATTCCCCACTGGAGTAACGGAGTAGGGATGGTGTCCCATAACTACAAGAACAACAATTTTTTTTTTAATATGAGAGATAAAATCGAATTTGAACAATATATATAAAGCATATATCAACATATATCAACATATATCAACTAATACAAAAAAAAAAAAAAAAAAACAACATGAAGCATATTAAATATACATTTCATATGTTTTGAAAAACAAAATACGTATAAGTATACTGGGACGGGTTTGGGGCGGGGAATACAATACCATCCCTGCCCAGCCCTGATTATAATATATTTAAAGAAAACCAGCCCCGACTCCAAAACCGCTTAAAGCCGGAAAAACCAGCTCTATTCGGTGCGGTACCACCTCGGCAGATAAAATTGCCATCCTTACTGAGACCGGAACCTAAAATCCTTAAAGCAAATTGCCAAGGAGTATAAATGCTGTCGAACACCACAACTAAATGTAGCGTGGATTCCACAAATAAACCGCATATTGCAGGCCTACTGTCTATTAGCATATGCCCCTCAGCACTTCTCAAATCCTTAAAGCAAATTGCCAACCAAGGAGCATAAATGCTGTCGAACACCACAACTAAATGTAGCGTGAATTCCACAAATAAACCGCATATTACAGGCCTACTGTCTATTAGCATACGCCCTTCAGCACTTCTCAAATCCTTATCACCCCGACAAAAATCTTTAATCATGGACAGTTCATAAATAGCAGGTAAGATGCCTTATTCCAAAAAAAAAAAAAAAAAAGGCTTATATTAACAACAATTATATAATATTATATCAACTCCGAAACCAACGAATTAGGGCTTAGGCGAGAGCTTCCAAGCAAGAATTTTGTTCGGTGAAAGTGAAGAACTGAAGAAGATGGGTGGGTTTCTCTCAAGATTTCTCAAAAGAGGAGCAGCAGCAAAAAGATCTCCAGACGTCGCCGCTCCGTCGTCGGTAACCGCTTTTCACTCCTCCGCCGAATGGCAGCTCCACTTCAACGCCTCCAAGGAATCCTCCAAGCTCGTCCGTAACTCTTCTTTGATTCTCTTTTTTTTTTTACCCGAAACCAAACCTTTTATTTTTCCTATTCTAGATCTGTGATATATATATATATGTATTGGTTTTTGATTTTGTGTTAAAAATTGGACGAGATAAGACGGTGATCGATTTCTCGGCGTCGTGGTGTGGTCCGTGCAAATTCATGGAGCCGATCTTCAACGACATGGCTGGCAGGTTCTCCGACGTTGACTTCGTCAAGATCGACGTCGACGAGTTGTCCGTGCGTCCCGTTTCCCTCGGATTCTCAATTCTTTTTTTTTTTTAATTTGATTTTTCTGGTACTGATTTTTCATTCCATTTTGTGTAAAAGGATGTTGCGCAGGAATTCGGGGTTCAGGCGATGCCGACGTTCGTGCTGACGAAGAAAGGGAAGGAAGTGGACAGAGTGGTGGGATCCAAGAAGGATGAGCTCGAGAGGAAGGTCCAGAAACATCGCTCCCCTTGAATTTCGACTGAATTTGAACTCGATTTCTCACTCTATCTAGCCTATAAATGCTTTCCGTAAATTGAAAGTTTCAACTAAGGGTGTAGAGCTCATAATTGTGATATGAAAATTTGCATAATCTGATGTTGATAAATTATGGTGTTGAACTGAGTTTCTTATAACTAAGTCGTCGTTGACCTCCGCAAAGATTCTCAGAGTAGTAGCTGGTCAACGGATTTAGGTTGTTGTCGTTTTTCTTCGGAAGTTGGCGTTTCTGGATATGATGTCGTTGTATGTGGGTATTGTCGTTTAATGAGAATTATTTTTGGGTGTTTGTTAAGATATTGTCGTTTGAATTTGATCTTGTACTTGTCGTCGTTGTGTTGTTTTCTTGGAACTCATTGACTCAAGGACGCAGGCACGAGCCTATTGAACAGATGCTGTTCAAGTAAGGAAGTATGTTGTTTTCTTGGTAGATGTGGTTTTCTTGTTGTCGTTTCTAAATCTGTTAGGGTCTTGCCGTTATACTTAGAAGCAGTTTTGGCCCGTGTCGTTTTAGTTAAATACCACAGTCGTTATATTAAAGCCTCTTTTTGCTGTCGTTTCGTTTTTTCATATTGTCGTTTATCAAGCCACTAGTTACGTAATATGTGTGAGAAAAACTTACCAACATCACCATCAGATTCTGATTCAAACCACGATATTCCATAACTAGAAGAAGTTGCAACTTGCAAATTACCACTAGGTGAGTCGGCATGAGGTAGGGCAGAACGGCCTTGGGTTTAGGAGGGCGTGAGTTCAATATTGTATATTCTTTTTCAAGAAAAAGTTAGCCTATGATTTTGGAACGAGAGTGAACGAGCCAAAGTTGCAAATTAAAATCAACAAATTGGAACCCAGATTGTCCAGCTGCAGTAAGTAAAATATATAAAGCCGCCTAATTACAAATGAGTTTATAGGATGATTGATGCATGACATTTTTTCTCCCCTCTCCTTTGCTCGGAGGTTGATGCGTTTCATATGTTTCTACGGAGAGAAATATAAGCTAAGAAGACAAGGACAACATAAGAAGACATTTTTATGAAGAAACGAAGCTGTTTCTATAAGGGTCTCATCAAACGGTGTATGCTTGCTGAATAGTGTCTATGTCAAGGCCCTTCAGTCGCACCACTGATTCCACATGCCCTTTCAGAGTATTCAGCTCTCTTAGTCTGCACAAGTTATAACACCATCAGATATTACTTTCCGTTCAGGCATTAAAATCAAATCTTCTCAGTTCAAAACAGAAAAACATCAAGATGACATATTCGGCTGTTATAACGATGGAACACACATATCTCTACATTAGTATGATATTGTCCACTTTGAGTCTAAGCCCTTATAGATTTGCTTTTAGACTTTATCCAAAATGCCTCGTACCAATGGAGATATCTTTCGTCCTCGTAAATCCATCCTCCTCATGTGTAGTCAATATAGGACTTTGGTTGCATTCCTAAACAAATACTGTATAAATGGGGGGACAAAAGAGAACATGGAAGATACCTGGCAATCTCAGCTCGTCTCTTAGCTTCTTCTGCCATCTGGTTAAGTTCTGTATAACTTGTGCGCTCAGTGAACATCTTGGTTTCAGGTGGGTGCAGGCCATGGAGGGTCCTCTGTGCGTGTGCCCATTTGAGCTCACGTTCTTCCTTGCCAAAGTCCTTCTTCCTCGTAAAGGCAATCTGCCAAAAATAAAATAGAATAAAATAAGGGGTCAGGAGCTTCACCAAATAAATTAGTCTTGTTGAGCTAAGTTTCATTCTTACCCTTTGCTCGATTACGAGGTCCCAAGCCCTTCCGCTCAGAGCATATCTAATGAAGAATTTGATGAAGTCAAGTGGGAAGTAGAAGATGAGGTTGTATAGCCAAACCACACCAGCCCATCCCCACCCGATTCCTGCAATCGCAGCGAAGCTCCAATTTGCATAGACAGCAATCAACGTGGCAATCTGCTCGCCAACAAAGAGTTTAAGCAAAGTCCACAAGATTTCTTAGTAGAAGATGATGACAAATACTAGGAAGATCGGAATCAGAAGTTAACACTCACCAGCTGAGCAATAACAAAAGCAGCAACAAGTAAGAGACCAGGACGCGCAACAAAGGACCAACTCCGGGATCTTGTCACGAATATGAGAGCCTGACTGATGGTGCTCACTTGCAGGTATACCGCGGAGGCTAGTTTCCTGTAGCCCTCTTCATCTTTCTCTTGAAGGCTCGAAACCCCAAATGTACTCTAAAAATTTCCGAGGAAGTCGAACAGGTCTATTAGTTTGAGCATATCATCTAGAGCTGAACAGAGATATATCTTAACAGCATGAAGCTGTAACTAATTCTGTAAAGATTACTTACAGGAAAGAAGTCTGTCTTATAGGCCGCCCAAAAGAAAATGACAGTCATCATGGCCAAGTATCCACCGAGAATGATTCCAGTTGTAAAGATCTCAGCCAGCTTCCAACTGTCTGGCTGAGGAGACGGTTTCACCCTATCCTTCGATATGGTCATAATGGTACCTGATATGCTATAGTGTTTTAGTTAATTTAAATAAAGGGTAGCTATTATGAGAAGAGCAGTTACACATAACAAGTGATTAAAGAAAGGTACAAACCATCGTTAAGGATAGCAATAATCAAAACCATGAAAGGCGGGAAATCAAACTGCCATATGAGGGCCAGTAACATGAATCCAAGCTGTTGCACAAGAAATCAAAAGATCAATAGTTCAAAGTCAAATACACAAGTGCTAGGGAGATACGGAGATAATGTACAAAAGATAATTTACCATCACAAAACCAAACCACAAAACTTACCACAATACGAATTGTAATAGAAACAGCATAAATCTGCGACAAGAAACAAAACATAAACATGAGTGGCAGAGTTCTAGATTATAAACATTTAAAGAGACTTTGTTTTAGTTTTGCAGAATTTACTCACCGTGTAATTTTTCATTCTCTGGAATATTGCACGGCTAGTAAGTACAGCACTTATGATAACACTAAGGCCAGGTTCTGTCAAGACAATATCAGAAGCACTACGAGCTGCATCAGTTGCATCGGCAACAGCTATCCCAATATCAGCCTTTTTAAGAGCAGGAGCATCATTCACTCCATCACCAGTCATTCCACATATATGCTTTCTGGCTTGCAGTCGTTTCACGATTTCATATTTGTGCTCTGCAGCCAAACAAGGCCGGTCAAATAAACCCCGAAAAGGGCAAAAATGTCATAGGCTTCTGCGGTTTAAGCTTATAGACTAAACTATAGGCATTGTTCTATTATAATACCAGGAAAAACTCCTGCAAATCCATCGGCCTTTTCAATCAGCTCGTCGACGGGCAAAGCAGCAATGGACTCATCCTTCTGTTGTCCTAACAAAGCGGAGGAAGGATACATGTTGGTTCCCATTCCCAGACGGCGCCCCGTCTCCTTTCCTATTGCTAGTTGATCACCTAACGGACATTGCAAATGGTCAAGCAGACAACATCGTATCATATCACTTTCATCAGTTGACCAAGTATCTAACAACAAAATTAATATGGGAACATACCTGTGATCATTTTAACATTTACCCCGAGATTTAATGCCCTTCGAATTGTCTCTGCACTATCATGTCTAGGTGGATCAAATAGAGGCATGAGGCCAATAAATTGCCAAGGCCCTCCTGGGCTCTCCTTCCTACCATCTGGAACTTCCTGCCGGGAGGTGGAAATCAACAGTCGTACATGTTTCACAAGCACAAATTCTTTATTAGTGAATAAATGAACAGAATATATCTGCAATTATTTTGCAATAAAACACATTACTTAAATGAAAATTGCGTCATTACCTGGTAAGCTACTGCAAGGGATCTTAATCCTCGTTCTGCAAATTTATCAATCACAGCATGAACTCTTCGTTCTATCTCAGCTTTATTACATGCAAGATTCAAAATCTAGCCACAAAACAGAAAAATAAATTACTATGATTAGCATTAGAATTTGGAACAAGAAAAGATGGTCAAATAGTAGCTAATATCATACCTGCTCAGGTGCACCTTTGCTTACACGGTGCATTTTCCCTTCACCGTCGATGTATGTCAGAGCTGTTCGCTTGTCAGTTGGGTTGAATGGAAGGAAATGCACCTCTTGGATACCGGCTCGTGCCTATTTTGTAATCAAAAGCAGTAACTAGTAAAACATACAAAGGAAACAACCAATGATTTCAAAGAAAGTGATTCATCATTGAAGTACATACCTCCTTTGGATCAGCTAACATTCCCACAATGGCAGCATCTATTGCGTCTTGATTCTCCACACGGGAAGCTCGAGCTGCCATCAGAACGACTGCATCCGCATCTACTCGTTTCGCAAACACCTGCACAAAAAAACCAAGGGGGGAGAAAGTTGAAGCAGAAATCGAACTTGCATAAATATGAAAAATACAAGAAGGCGAAAAATTTCAAACCAACCTCTATAAGATTTTTGTCAACGGATAGTTTGTTCAATGTTAGAGTTCCAGTTTTGTCGCTGCAAAGCACATCCATTCCCGCCATTTCTTCTATGGCCGTCATTCGTTTGGTGATAGCTCCCTGCAGGAATTATATCCTAAGATACTCGTGTCTGCTAAAAATAAAAATAAAAAAATGGAAATTCCATCATAACCAACCTGCTGAGACAATCGGTGGGAACCTATCGCCATTGTCACAGACAAAACTGTAGGCATAGCAATAGGGATTCCTCCAATGAGCAGAACCAATAGATTGTCAATACCGGGGCGGTATGGTCGGTGTTGAATTGGGTACATGACAATAATCTCTATAATCATCCCCACAGCAATGGAACATATGCAGAAATTCCCAATAGCAGTCAAAACCTGTTTAGCCAAACGCGAAGAAACTTCTCAAAACAAAGGATAATACAAAGCACTCAAGCACTAAAAAATTTTGTTTCTACCAATAAACAAAATTCAGTATGACTTCTCTTTTTACCTTTTGAAAGTGGCCTTGTTGGTTAGTAGTATCCACAAGGTGAGCAGCCTTGCCAAAGAAGGTATGAACACCAGTGGCAATAACCACTGCTTCAATCTCTCCTTGTTTGCACGTTGAACCCGAATAAACGCTATCACTGGGGCCCTTCGTAACCGGAAGGGATTCACCAGTAAGGGCAGACTGCAAATACACAAAATAGATTACTTATGTATTCATTCATAAGTACATATACCGACTCACTTGACATATTATAGATTATTACACAAGGAAAATAATACTCATGGCGAAAAAGAATTTCATGATGCTTAAAAGAACCTGATCAATTTTCAATGGATCACCGTCAAGGAGACGAGCATCTGCGGGAATAATGTCCCCTAGCTTAATGCTGATTATATCACCAGGTACAAGAATGGATGCGTCTTCTTCAATCCACTTCCCATCTCTAAGGACCTGAAAAAAATAATAAATACATATATATTTATATATATGATTATATATGTTATATTTTCATATGATCGTAGAAAATTTTTAGCAACTATTGCTAAATAAATAAATAAATAAATAAGTTAGTAAGATTACAAAGTGAGGTGATTATTTTGAGTACCTTGGCTTTGGGTGCTAGACGTGCCATGAGGGCAGCAGCAGCATTACCAGCGTTGTTCTCTTCTATAAAACTTATTGTTGAATTGATTAGAAGCAGAGTAATAATCCCAACAAAATCTTGCCAATCTGGAGGTTTTCCCTGAAAACATAAAAAATACTTTCTTATGCCAATTTGAAAAACTACTTAAAACAAATCTTATCCAGAAAACTAGCCAAGAGTGTTTTTTTTTTTTCCATCAACTTTGTTCTTCACAAGTAAAACAGAACATAATCTGGAGAGAGAGAGAGAGAGAAACTCACTCCGCCGTTGGCAAGAGCAATAGCCATGATAGCAGCAGCTTCCATGACCCATGATAGAGGGTTCCACATAAACCCTAAGAACTTCAAAAACTTACTTTCCTGCAACAAAAAAATAAATAAGTAAATCAAAACCACCAAAAAAAACCAAGAAAAAAAAGGAAGAAATTCCGTTTGTTTCACAAAAGTGGAAGTTTCTTCTTCCTGCTTCCACATATGTTGGAGAAAAAGAACAAAACATAACTTCTCAAAAGCAAACCATAAAATCGTCTCCATAAATTCACCTTCTTTTCCTCAAGCTTGTTATAGCCAAAAATGACCAGTCTTTCTTGCGCAGCCTCTGAGGTCAGGCCGTTTCTGTTACACCTCAAGGTCTGGAAAACCTCCTCAAGAGGCACGTTCTCCTGCAACCCAAAAGAAAAAAAAAGTCTCAAATTCATCACAAAAACTCAAATTCAAACCAAATAAATTAACACAAAAAAAAGGGACAGAAAACAGAAACAGAGCTAAGAAATGATCCTCTGTTTTGGTGTTTTTGCGTACCAAATCCACGGCTTCCTTCACCACAGCCTCCAAAGTCTCAGCTTTGTTATCTTCCATATTCGACTTCTTGACCTTCTAAAGTTGAAGGGCTTTCTGGAAAACCAGCACAGATCATTAAATTAACAGAGCAAAGCCGCAAAGGCCAGAGAAGGATAACAGAGTTTTGTTTTGTGTTTATGGAACTCTCTTTTCTTTTCTTTTTCCTTTTTTCTCTCTCTCTATGTATCTGCTTTCTTTCTCTAAAATCTGAAAGTGAAATTTTTTCTTTCTTTCTCGGTTTCTGGACACGACTGTCTCTTGGTGCGGATAAACTGCTGAAGATAGTGTACTGTACTTGGCAGGTATACACTGTCTCCGTATTTAGTTTGTTTCCATTCATATATATATATATATATATATATATATTTGCTTTAATCTCAAACCGAAATTGATGCCTGCAAGGCTATTTATCTTTGGATCGTTTAATCTATGCACACAAAAAAAAAAAAAAAAAACAATTTTGACTGGATCGAACAGGTTTAAAAAGTGCACTAACAATAAGAATTTACAAAGGATTTAGGAAATTTTATATTTTTTTAATGAAAATTTTGTATTTTATCCTTACTCTTTTTTTTTTTTATGAAAATTATATGTTATATTCTTTAGTTTATGTTTTACTATCATTTATCTTCTATTTTTAGAAATTTACACCCATTACAATGAATTTTTCTTTTCCTTTTCCAAAATCATATTTCAATAGGTCTCAAATGACCATTTTGCCAATAAATTATCTAAAAATTGTGTTTGAAATTTTGATTTATTTTGAATTTTTTGACAATAATAACTTATATATTGAAACTAGACAACACAAACCCTAAAATCAACAAAGAGACGGTGTTCTAACACTTCTTTGTACGATGCTGCCCTCATGGGAGATTTTGCCTATTTTACCTCGAGAGTTGATGGAATGCGAGGCAAACTCCCTCGATATTAACATACACCAAATCAACCATGAGGCATGCAAAGTTGCTAAGTTAATGTAAGGTCGACGTCGTTCTCACGTCGACCTTACATATACACATAGGCAAAAACAAAAGAGGAGAAGATGAAAAATTGTTTGGATTGTATTTAGTTGCTATGTGTGTGTAAGATTATAGACCCAAAAAAAAAAATCTGAATCGTTTGTTAGAGCATGGTGCAATTCGTGCAATGTTTGGTAGAGTAGAAAAAATGGAAGAAAATATATTGTTGGAGGGATTTTAGAGCACTAAACAAAAAAAAATTGAATTGTTTGGTGGATAGTTAATTTGGAAGGAATGAAGTGGAAAATTCACGAGGCTCACCTTTGTTTTAATCTTTTAATTTTGAAAAGAAAATACAAGAAAACAGTAGTGCAAAAAGCATGGGCATGAAATAATTATTCTGCTCTTAATTACATCTGTGGACTTATTTTGTATATGGGTATAATAGTAAAATAAATTTGTACAGACAAATTCTCTACTCTTTTTTTTTTTTTTTTTATGATCTTCTATGAAACATTATGAAAAAACTTTAAAAACTAGCTTATCTTGTTTTACTCACTTCGGCTTTTATCTTCTTCTGCGTTACTATTTTCCATCTCTTTTAAGGGGACATAATATTAATATATATTTTCCCAATTTCTTAATCAATATGGTAACGTTAAAACTAAAAGCTTACAGGGTATTTGGTAGGGTGGTTAGAACTGTTTTACTATAGCATGTGAGAGATTTATATTATAGCATTTTTTTTATTGTTACTATACACGTAAAAACTTTACCTTGTTTATAACTGAAAAAGTGGTCCGGACTACAATAACCAAACACCCCTTTAAATGTAAAGAGAGAGAGTCTAATAAAAAGCATATACCACGTAAATTAAAAAATTATATAACAATATCAGCAAGCAACGGCGATGCCACTGCTAAGCATCACACTCTTATAGAAAGTGACTTTCACACATAGGACTCATCTTTCATTATTATGGTACTTAATTAACAAAGGATAATTTATTGATTGTCATTGATAAAATTTCAATTCCTATATTTAAAGGAAATACTAAAATAGAAATTTGATTAATTTTTAATTATTGTGTCATATAAAGTGGTAAACACTAGAAAAAGAAAGTATGTCTAGTCTCGTTGTCTTTTTTATTAAATTTCTTTACGGTTTGATAAATACTGTCGTATAGTTTTGTATTTTTAGGGGACGTATGATATTGTTTATTTGTATTTTTTTTAAAGATCAGTCATATGGCGTTCTTAGGTAATTATTGAGTAATCGGAAAGTTTTTTTTTAGATAAATGAGTTGAAAGGTTAAATTGTTTAGAATACAACGTGTGAGATGCGACCTCCCTTCTTTTTATTTTTTTTTAATTATTATTTACTTCTTTCCGTTTCCCCAATTGTAACAAACCGCATATACATGTTACTTTATATATCTTTTAGTTTTTTAATTATTATATATGGACATAACTATATATAATACATCTCTTAATGGAGAAAAATACATTGCATAGAATAAAAAAGTACTAATTAATCACTTTAAAATGTTGTGCCTAACAAAATAAAAGAAGGAAGTTACCCATATGACGTGGTTAAATAAACTTTTGAAAATAATAATTCCAATGGATTATGTGACATAATATTTATTCATATTCCATTAAAAAAATAGCTTTTTGTATATATTCTTTCTTCCATATTTTGAAATTTTGCGGGAAAAAACCATGAGAAAAAAGAACCACAAAAACAGTACAGGAGAAGCTAAAATCCATACATACTAATAGGGTAATTATTAAATGAGTTGAAATTAAAAATACTGTAGTACATAAGAGTTTTTTTATTAATTTTTATATTATATTATATTATATTTTTATTTTATATTTAAAATTACTTTTATTTTATGATATAACATGTAAAAGTTTTACATTATTTATATTGACATTAATAAATTTCAAACAATTCTACCAAACACCGGGAGAAGATTACAACCGAGATAAGTGTCCATTGAATTCAAACCTTTGGCACCAACAAAAGTCACAGACTTGTTAGGAGAATTCAGTCTTTTCCTCCATTAGCTTTTGTCTTCATCTCTCTCTCTTTTCCCAATTTTGATTATTTCTTTTGACTCTTTTTTTAGTTATTCTTTTCCTTCTATCCTTGCAAGGTAATCCTGTAGACTAGGCAGCTGATGGTTGCTCAAGGATCTCACTTTTTGGACAAGCAAGTTTTTTTTTTTTAAGAAGTTTAGAGTCGTCATTAATATTACGCACTACGACTAATAAAAGATCGGGATAATTTATAAATCTTATACTATGGGATTGATTTTTTATTAATGGATGGTTCTTAGTATCATTGATGTCATGCTCAAGCATATCACCTTTTGCACGTGCAAGTCTCTCTTTATTCAAATGCTTAGAGTTATCACTTGTGTTAAACACCATGACTAGGTTCGCTTGCATGTTCCACGCTGCGAGACCCTTCAATTAAACACATGTTGCGTTCTCTCTCTCTCTCTCTCTCTCTCTCTCAATTCAGTAGAGAGAGAACTGCTATTAGGCGGTCGCTTTCATTAGCCTCCAAGGTTAATAATGCCACCGCCCTGTTTGGCACAAACATTATTATGACTTGTTAAAGTTAATTAATTTATAATTAATATGGAGGCTCTCTGAGAAACGTAATGAAATTCTCCCTGATATCTTAAATCTTAAGCCCGCTCCCGCATATTTTGCAGATAAATCCTTTTTTTTTTTTTTTGTTTTTCCCCCACAATATATGCATGTAACTATATTATTTAGTTAAGAGTTTTCTCTTTATAATCTTTTAATTTGTTGCCATAATTTTGCTAAATTAACTCCTTTTTTTTAATCTTCACACACTCACGTACTTAATTTTAAACTTTGTTTTTCACTTTCTCAAGTAACTGATTACGTTTTCAAGAGAAAAAAAAAGTAACTGATTACGTGATGTTTCTAGTTCTTAAACTCGTTTTACAATTGAGTTGTGCCACTTTTAATTAAGAACTTAAAATTAATGAAAAAGGCTGTTTCATCTTGAGGTGCAACTTTTTTTTTTCCCCTCTGAGGTAATATTGTATCCTTCCCCTTTATCCTTGTTTACAATGTATATATAATTCAATAGTTCCTTTCTCCCTCTTTGATACAACACCACACATCTTTTATCTTCATTTTTATATCGGCTATAATTCCATAACAATAGATGAAATAAACTTATGTGAACACTGAATTTAACTCTGTAGCATTTATGATAGCTTCCTTTACTAATAAAACTTATATTTCTGCCGTTTCATTCAATCCAAAAGTTAAGCTAAATTAAAGGGCTACCTATAT
>CAMOHE010039593.1:0-21958 GCA_946598075.1 Artocarpus hirsutus
AAATGTTTTAAGTTGTGAGATTTACAATTGTACTTACTAAGCGTTTGCTTATTCAAGTTTACATCATGTTGCAGATAAGGGTAAGAGACTTATGGATTAGGTGGAGGACATTGACGGGCGTGTGAGCTAAGCAAGATGAATTGCAAACGGAAGAGTGCCAAAGAATGATTTTATTTGATTTAAATTAAGTTTTACAAATTTGAGTATGTTATTTGATGGACTTTTAAGATTTGAACTAGAACACTTTAACTTTATTATTTTATAAATTTTCTTCCGCATTAAAATTGTATTTAAACAAATTTTCTTTTAGTCATTCGGCCTACCATCCGTTACTGGTCAGACTGTCGAAGAACTTTAATCGGCCTATCGATTGCCAAGTATCGACTTGCCAATCTTGTTGATTTTAAAACCTCATTTTGCAGAGCCTCAGGCGGCCTATTGAAGGTTGACTTTCGGACTGCCGGACAGCTTCGGCCTATCGAAATCTAAAGTTCGGCCTACTGAACTATGTATATGGATTTTAAAGATGTTTTTAAAAGTTTATTCAGTTTACTTTGATGTTGATAAACTATTTAATGGGTGTTTATAATTGAGCAATACAAGTTATACATTGATGTATATATATAAATATATTAAAAAAAAGGAAAAAAAAAAAGCTTGGATCTTGGGCTATGTTTTCAAATTACCTTTTTAATTAAATAGTTTATCTTATAAATAAAAAGATTCCGAAATGAAAGTAACGACATATGTGACGTCCGTAAAAGGGAGCGTTACATGGAAAGAGTGCTAAGTAAGAAAATTTATCTAATAGCTAGCCACTTAAATCTAGTACAAGCAAAAGTAATTCAATTTGCTAGAACCTAGTCAACAAACCAATCAATTTGCACCTTGTTGCATACTTTCAATTCCAATCAAATTTGTCTATTTCAAATAAATAAATGGGTGAAACAATTAGTTTAGAATGTATTTGAAATGGAAAAGCACTTTCCAATCAATTCATAACCGTTTAGCATACCAATCTTCTTTTCCAAGAAACCAAGCTTTTCACTACAATTAGAACTTTTTAAAAGCATATTAGATAATATATTAATAATTCAATGTCATGCTTATGAATATAAGCATATTTATGCATGTTCAATCTTAAAAATAATTAATGCTCATGCTCATAAGATATGCTTTCTATATGCTTTAATTCGATAATGTATGTTCGTTAAATGCATAGATATGCAAGATGCTTATTACTGGCTAATTATAAGTTAAATTGGGCATTATAGGCCCACTGCTATATCATGGCTAGCATGAATAATACGCTATAGGCTCAACATGAAGATTATGGGATTGCTTGCCAAATCTTAGATAATCTTGATGACATGTTTGGTGGCCAAGCCTTCATAAAACATCAAAGGGCTCCTCAGAAACTCTTAAACTACAAACAAAGATTGGGGACCCCTTTGAAGGAGCATACAATGTCGGTCATGGGTTACGTTGTTGATACTCAAACTCATGGATTTAACATTAATGCTGAGTCATAAATGACATGGTCTTTGAGACTCTATCTAAGGAGTTCGTCCCATTTAGGGATTCACATAACTTGAGCAATAGACAGGATGTGACCTTGACTGAGTTGATAAAGTAGTGATAGGAGTTTGAAATCTGATCAGAGAAGCTCCAACTAGTGGCAAGGACAACTTGGCAGTTGCATCTGGTTGCAATTCTAATTCTGGGTATAAAAAGAAGCAAAGGGCCAAAAATAGGAAATCTTTTATTTTGGCAAATGGCAAGGATATGAAAAAAAATAAGAGGAACCTGAAAAAACTAAAGTGTTTTTTTTTAAGGGAAGGTTAGGCACATAAAGAAGAATTACAAGGCCTTCCTATCTAAGGAAGTGGGTGCAAACTTTTGGTAATTAAGTCTTGTTTAGTTGAGGAATCAAGTGATACTTAGGTCTTAGATTTTGGAACGAATAATCATGTTTATGTTTCTTTGAAGGGATTTAAAGAAACAAAAATTTTGCTACATAAGCACTTCACGCTTCGGATGGGCGATGGATCCTTAGTGTTTGTTTAAGCAGTGAGAGACATCCATCTTTAGTTTGAAAATTATAGGACTTTGGTTTTGAGAGATTGTTTTTATGTTTTTGAACTTAAAAGGAATTTAATATATATTGCTTGTTTATTTAAAGACTCTTATTCATTTTCTCTAAATAATAAAGTTGTTATTCATAAAAATAATTTTTTTATCTATAATGGATTGACACAAAATAGCCTATATTTTATCAAACCTAAAATGGACTCACTACTAAACACTAAGGTTGTTGATAACTCTAAAAGGCTTAAAACTTCTCACTCTAATGAGACTTATCTTTGATATTTGCGATTAGGTCATACTAGCCTAAATATGATTCAAAGGTTGGTAAGGGATGGACCTTTAAGTCTTTTAAAGGTGGAATCTATGCTACAATGTGGATCTTGTTTGGAGGGCAACATGACTAGAAGGCCCTTTCGGTCTAAAGGCAATAGGGCCAAGGGGTCTATAACTTGTGCATAGTGATGTTTGTAGTCTCATGAATATCAAGGCACATGGAGGATATGAATACTTCATCACTTTTATTGATGATTACTCAAGATATGGGTATGTCTACATAATACATCATAAAAGCGAAACTTTTGACAAGTTCAAGGAGTTTCAGGCTGAAGCAAAGAAGCAATTAGGTAAACCTATAAAGGCATTTCAATTTGATCGAGATGGAGAATACCTCTCCAATGAGTGCTTGGGACACTTATTAGGTAATAGGATCTTATGCCATTTGACTACACTAGGCACTCTATAGCAGAATAGCATAGCTGAGAGAAGGTATAGAACTTTATTGGACATGGTTAGGTCCGTGATGAGTTATTCGACATTACCTTTATCCTTTTAGGGATATGCACTACAAACCGCATGTTATCTTTTGAACAATGTGCCTTCAAAATCGGTTCCTAAGACTCCTCGCGACTTGTGGATGGGTAAAAAGATATCCTTAAGCCATATTCACATAGGGGGATGTCCGACAAGAAGCAAATAAGTTAGAACCATGTTTAGAGATTTGCATGTTTTTAGGATATCCAAGAGTGACTAAAGGGTGTTATTTCTATAACCTGAAAGAAAATACAGGCATGGTTTCAATGAATGCAACATTTCTTGAGGAAAGTTACATGAACGACTTTAAGCCTTGAAGTAAAGTGGTACTTGAGGAGTTAGCAAGTGATTCGATCACTCCAAGGGTTCCAGTTGAAACCAATCCAATTAATATAGAAAAATCGACCGAACAACAACCTAGGAAGCTTCGGAGTAATACGAGGATCGAGCGTTAACCCGAGAGGAATACTTTCAATGGTGAAGCCTAATTGACTAAACTAGTTGAACATGATAGGGATCCTTACAATTACACAGAGGCTATGGAGGATGTTGTTTCAAAGCTCTTGATAGAAGCTATTATTAGAAAATGAGTAGGTAGCAAAATTTTAAAAATTTTGAATCAGACTACTTTCCAAAAGACAAGTTTGACATGTTATATACATAAATAAATCAAATCTTACTAACTTGTTGTATACCGATGAGGTCCTGCAATTAGTGAAGAAAAAAACATTCTAGAAGGGCCTCAATTAACTGTCATTCTTTGTTATTCTCTATCCATGATTGGTGTGTGTGGGGCACATGTCGTACAGCTCTTCCTCGGTGACTCTCTTTCTAATCAATTGAGAAAACCTAGAGCTAAGGTTCTTGATTGTGAACAGTAGCTCTCAAGGAATTCCAAAGTTTTTCACAATTGAGTACTCACTCTAAACTTTTCAACTGATCTAAATAATTGAGGAAAATCACCCCTATTTGTAAACGTTGGACCTGGGGTTAATTCTTATCAGATAAGGCCTCAAAAATTCAAATCTGGATCAACTTATAATGAAATAGCATCTAAATCACCTAATCAGATAATTGTTAGATCAACAGTCTGAACCAACGGATCGTCCTGTTGAACTTACCCCATTGATAGGTCGAACTAGCAGATCGGTCTACCAAACTTGCGATAATATGATCCTTGAGAATCTTTTAATTTCTGCTTTTAATTCAAATAACCCAATAAAGAACTTATTTGATCAAAACAGTCATATCTAGATAATTTTATAGAAAATAAATATTATCTCAATAATTCAACATGTTTATCTTGAATTAATTTGCAAAATGAATTCAATGGATAAACACATATGAATTATCTGATCCTATCAAATTTTAGCCAATCTAATAATTTAACATAAGTCACCAATTTGTTAGAAAAACATGCTATATCGTTATAAGATTTACTATGGGCTAACAAAGAGGGTTTGGATGGACTTATATAGTTCAAGCTCTGATAATTATAAAATACCGTATCCTAGATATATATTTTGTAATTATCAACTCTAACGCTATTCCACTAAAAGCTTAGAGCTGCACTCTCAATCTATATAAAATTACGAAGCTCTAAATAAGTTAAGTGTCCATGACATATCATAGTGTGTCATATTCCCATAGGATATTCATAATCGGCTTAAGGATAAATTCTGTCTTACCTTCCTGATTATTTTTATTTTACGTTTTGTTATCACACCATTGGAAAACTTACTATCCAAAGAGAGTATACCATTTAATTATACCTATGCATCTAAATGGTTGAGCGCTCTAGTCTTCCAATTATAGGATAATGCATATAAAAGAATATCATTAACTCCACAAAAGAGCTATGGATTCCCTATCTATGAATAACAGGTCTACGCTATTAAGAATCATGTGTCCAATGTACCGGTATACGTACCATCATAAAGTTAGGATGTCACCCTTTGGTATATCAAAAGGCATAAGTCAAGATAATGGGCTCATTAGTCATTTTAGGATTAAGATACAACACATAAAATTGTCTAAAGTTAATTGAATTGCACAGATGGAATTATGAATCCAAATCAATTCAACTTCGTGTCTCGATCTAATACATTGTCACCTATGACAATGCACTAATGTTTCTACACTCGGAGTCCCACTTCGATGGACAAGACAAGCCATTTTTCACTAGGGATGTTGACAACATAACAATCTTAGTATGAATAAAGTGCCCAACGTTATTCCCTTGAATATGGATCTTATGATTTAGACCATTACCTTTAAGATTTATGTCTTTCATATAATCTGTCTATCATATGCTCAATTCTTAAAGGGTTAGACTGATAGTCTCAAACTTTTGTTTACTTATCATACATTCAACAAATATGAACATAAAGAGGACAACATTCGATATATGAACAATAAATAGACTCTTTATTGATAAAATGTCTCCAAAAACATATTACAACATTTTACTCCTTAGGGCATCATGTCTAACAATTTCCCACTTGCACTATGTGAGTAAATGTGATAAATCTCGCATCCCCATAGTTTCCACTTGCCTCTCGAAAACCCTTGTAGTTAGTGTCTTCATAAATGGATCATCTAAGTTGTCCTCAGCTACGATTTTGCACATAGCAACATGTCTACGCTCAACGAAGTCCTTTATCACATGATGGTTTCTATGAATATGCTTACTCTTCTTATGAAATCTTGGTTCCTTAACATTAGCTATCATTGTAGTGTTATCACAATGTAGTGATACCGCCTTACCCATAATGTCTCTAAAAACATATTATAACATTTTACTCCTTAGGGTATCATGTCTAACAATCTCCCACTTGCACTAAGTGAGTAAATGTGACATATCTCGCATCCCAATAGCCTCTACATGCTTCTCGAAAACCCTCGTAGTTAGTGTCTTCATGAATGAATCAGTTAAGTTGTCATCAAATGCGATTTTTCACATAGCAACATGCCTACGCTCAACATAGTCCTTTATCACATGATACTTTCGATGAGTATGCCTACTTTTCTTGTGAAATCTTGGTTCTTTAGAGTTAGCTATGGCTGTAGTGTTATCCTCCTTATCCATACCAGGAACTATCTCAACATCTCCAAGGAACTTGCAGAGCCACACTATTTCTTTTGAAGCATCACTAGCTGCCACATACTCAGCTTCTATTGTTGAATCTGAAGTGCAATCTTGCTTGAGACTTCTCCGAATAATGGCACTATCGCCCAGAGTAAACATAAAACCAGAATTTGATCTTCTTGAATGTGGACTGGATTGAAAATCTGAATCAATCTATCCTAGAGGTGTTAAATCCTCACCTGAATACACAGGCTTAAACCCTTAAGTCCTTTTCAGATACTTGAAAATATGCTTGACCGCAACCTAGTGGTTTGGTCTTAAATCCAATTGAAATCGACTTCCTATCCTCACCGAATAACAAATATCCAATCGTGTGCAAAACATAGCGTACATGGGACTACCCATTGCTGAAGTATGAGGCACCTTCTTCATGTACTTTCTTTCTTCATCAGACTTTAGTGAGTCTTTCTTAGAAAGAGTAATTCTAGACCTAGATGGTTGCCCACCTCTCATAGATTTCTACATTGCATACTTGTCGAGAATCTTATCTATGTAGGCCGTTTAGGATAAAGCTATCATGTTTTGTTCTTCCTATACCAAAAGATTTGGATACTGATGTAATGACCAGGGAAATTCATTAATAAAATCTAATATTTAAATTGGGTTTAATTAATGAATTTACCCATAAAAATTGTAATTATTGTAAAATTATGATAATGTGTAAATAAGCAGTATTAATTGAAAATTTCATTGAGAATGTGATACAATGTTGGATATTTTTAATACAAATTTTATGAGTTTAATTACTCAAAAATTTGTAAATAATATCCATAAAATAAATTTTATATCACAATTAATTGTAAAATTGTGATACGCACAAATGAGTACTTTAAATACGAGTAAGATATAGAGTCCATCGAAACCCAACTTAGTGGAAAAAAAAGGCCGACATAGTATAAGTATACTACTAAATGAAAACGTAGATATGAAAAATGTTATGTTTGGCCTCCGAAAGTAAACCAAAGGTAAGTAAAATAGTTTACATAGTTTAAGGATATGAGTTTGCACTGATTTGATCACGGCAGTGTAAGAAAAATACTGTATGATGAAAAATTACAGTGTAAAGTTTGGGCCCCACAAAGTGGACACCCACTTGAATTTTATTAGTCTACCAAGCCATGAAAGGTGGACCAATCCCATGGTGACACTTGGTAACCCAAAGGATTACTTGATAGGTTACCAAAGAGGATAAGAGAGCATTAAATGCAAGCTTAGCAAAAAAATTTCTTTCTTCTTCTTCCTCAGCTCCCACAGCAGCCATAGTTAGAGCTTCCAAAAAATTTTCTTAACCCAAATCTTTGCAAAAATTACCCCAAGCAAGTTCAACAAGTTGAGTTCAAGGAATTTCCACAAATTTTAAGGTAAAAATATAACTTTTTTTTTCAAGTTTTCAAGGGATTTTTCATGGGTTGAGGGAGAAATTAACTCAAGGTGTTTTTGCATGGAAATGGCATCTAGAAAGGAGATTCAAAGAAGCCTTGGAAGGCTAGAAATCAAAAAGTGTTATTTGGGGTAAGTTTTGATTTTAAAGTTTTGAAATTTTATGATTTTTGTTTTGATTTTTATTTTCTCAAAAGTAAATGGGTTCTTGAGCTAGTTTTTGGTTGAACCCCCTAGAAATATGAAGTACGACATGTTGATGTTGTGAAATTAAGTTCTAAATGTTGAAAAATGATAGTTTATGTAAAAAGTGTTATTTTTGTTATTTTAGTGCTAGTTTCTTAAAATAATGGTCAAGTATGAAAAATGATTCGAACAAAGGATGGAACTGCCTTTACAGGGGTAGATTTACAGTTTTAAAATGGATTTTTACAAAAATACCCTAAGGACTAAATTGAAAGAAAAAGTTTTCTCTCAGTAGATTTGAAAAATGCCCAAAAATACCCCTGTACAGTGAGAATTTGAGAAAAGTTTGAAACACAAAAGTTGTAGATCTTGATGAAACTGTTAAGCATAAAAACAGTTCATCGAAAATCTCAACCGTTTGTGAGATTTTAATTTTTCAAGAATTTGTTAAAATTGGAAAAAATATTGAAATGACAAAAATGTCATTTTTCAAAATGATTTAAGGTATGGTACTTTGAGTAAAAATTTTTCTTATGAAAAATAAGAAATTTTGGTTTTAAAAAATAAATTTTAACCCCAAGGGCAAAATTGTCAAAATTTTCAATTCAGGGATTAAACTGTAAAGTTTTGCGAAAATGAGGCTTAGATGTGAAATAAGGAGATCCAACCCACTAGGGTGTTATTTTAAAACTAGTACGTGACTAGTTTTGTTAGAATAACGAAATTGAGCTCGGGTAGGTCAATAGGCCCACGAAGGGCAAAATCATCATTTTTGCTTGAGTAACCCGAACCACTCCGAAGTGTTCCAAATGGGACAAGAAAATGGTTAAAAAGATTCCCACCCTTTGTTAGAGACAATAAGGTAGAGTTAGATAGAAATAAGAAAGCTAGTGGGTTTCAGAGTTGTATTTAGTCATGCAACTCAATTTACTAATTAACGATTACTTTGTATTAAAACATAGTGAATATTGGCTAATGCCTTTGAAATTGGCCAAAGGATCCTAGATGTCTAGGACAGAGGAAAGATCAAGATTGAATTACCCGACATTTGAATCAAGTAAGTACCCATCCCACCTACAGTATGAATTTATAGGTATAGAATGTGGTATGTGCATATGAATACCTATGTGTATATTATATTGTACACCGATGTGTATAATAATGTATACTTGTAAGTATAAAAGTATGTACCTGTGTGTACAATATTGTATAGAAGCACTTGTGTTTTGTGTATAATATGTGTTTATCACTACATGCATGGTATGTTAACCATAATAAATGGACTAGTAATTATATCACCAGAAATTAAGAAAAGTATCGTACCGACTCTTGACTCAAGAGGAGTTTGAGGATTACAGTATGGTCACGGTGTTACGTAGACCTAAGTGCATAATGGTACGAACACTTGGGCCCTAGTTACAGATAAGAAATAAAAATGATAAGGAAGGTTTATAAGAAAGCATAATTGGATCATGCATTTTATTGAGTGTGCATGTGGGTTATATGGGACTTACTAGGAGTAAGCTCATTAAGTGTTTCATGTTGTAGGTATTTCAACGAGAAGGTCAGAATAATTATATGGATGAGCTGGCGTAGGGATGATTAGTGTACAGAACGGGTATGGATTCAGTCGCAGTTAGTTTCCATTGTAGTATATTTTAAGATATTTTGAAAGTAATGTTTGAAGAATTGTATTGCAAAGGAAAGGTTGTTTTGTAAATACAAGTATACGTCTGTATTTTGACAGTTGCTAAAACCAACGTATGTGCAAACAAATGGGTGTAAAATATATTTATAAAAAAACAACTTTTTCCTAAGTTTTCGTATATACGTAAGTAAGAAAAGGTTTATCATAGCCCGAAAAATGAGGGTTGTGACAACTGAGAACATAATTAGCTTCACTCAAGTCTTTCATGTCAAACCATAATTTGATCGATGGCAATGCCACAACATCATTGCCAATGAATAGGATGTCATCTATATAGAACAATAGGAAAAGCACCTTCCTATCCTTAATTTGTTTATAAACACATGGTTTGTCCACATTTTGTTTGAATCCATAAGTTGATCACCTGATCAAATCTTATATTCTAAGAACAAAAAGCCTGCTTAAGTCCATAAATTGACTTTAGCAGCCTACAAACTTATACTTTTGACCCATAGTCTTGAACCTATATAGCTGTACTATATATATGGACTCATCAAGATAGCTATTCAGAAAGGCCATCTTGACATCTATCTGCCAAATTCGTAGTCAAGAGCGACAACTATGAATAAAAGAATGCGGAGGGACTTGAGCATGACTACAGGCAAAAAGGTTTCCTCATAATTGATTCCTTCTTTTTGTGTGTCTCCCTTAGCTACCAGTCTAGCCTTATAGGTTTAAACTTTCCCATCTGCTCCTCTTTTTCTTATAGATCCACTTACACTATATGGGTTTTACCCCTTTGGGAAGATCCATAAGTTCCCAAACCTGATTAGTCTCCATAGACTTCATCTCAGTGTTCATGGCTTTTGTCTAGTGTTTTTAATCAACATCCTCCATAGCCTCTTCATAAGTGTAAGGATCCTTGTCATGTTTAACCGATTCAACCAAGAAAGCTTCACCATTGAACATATACTTCTTAGGTTGAAGCCCGATCCTCCCACTGCGCTAAAGGCCCTTAGGTTGTTATTCAGTTGGTTTTTCTATATTAATTGGATTGGTTTCTACCAGAACCCATGGAGTGATCGAATCACTCCTCAATTCCTCAAGTACTACTTTACTTCAAGGCTTAAAGTCATTCATGTAACTTTCTTCAAGGAATGTTGTATTTGTTAAAACCACGACTTTGTTTTCCTTTGGATTATAAAAATAACCCCCTTTAGTCCTTTTTGGATATCTTACAAATGCACAAACTTCTATACGTGCTTCTAACTTATTCGCTTCCTTACATAGGACATGAGCCGGACATCCCCATATGTGAATATGGTTTAAGGATGGCTTCTTCCTGTCTACAAGTCATGAGGAGCTTTAGGAACCGATTTTGAAGGCACATTGTAAAAAAAAAACATGCAGTTTGTAGTGCATATTTCTAAAAGGATAAACGTAAAGACGAATAACTCATCATAGACCTAACTATGTCCAACAAAGTCCTATTCCTTCTCTCAGTTACGCCATTTTAAGTTTTAGTTTTAGTTTTTTTTTTTTTTTTTTTTTTTTGCTTGCCGTTCTGAGGACATCATTTCGGCCTGCCGAACTTAATAGTCCGGCCTGCCGAACTGCCTTAACACTCAAAATTCATTCATAACATATAATTGTCCATAAAAATATAATTAAACACATAACATTAATGACATGAACATTTGAGCACATCAATTCCACGAGAACGTCACCTGTCATAACACTTAAAATAAAATGGTTAGCACCATTTATCGTATATCACAGCACTTATCATGAGTATAACACTTAACATCATCATTAATATAACATTAACGTCGTTATTAACATAACATTATCCGTTACATCAAATTAGGCGAGCGTTACAGTATATCCCTTAGCTACCAGTCTAACCTTATAGGTTTCAACTTTCCCATCTGCTCCTCTTTTCCTCTTATAGATATACTTACACCATATAGGTTTTACCATTTTGGGAAGATCCACAAGTTCCCAAACCCAATTAGTCTCCATAGACTTCATCTCAATGTTCATGGCTTCTGTCTAGAGTTTTTAATCAACATCCTCCATAGCCTCTTCATAAGTGTAAGGATCCTTGTCTTGTTTAACCGATTCAACCAAGAAAGCTTCACCATTGAACATATACTTCTT
Source organism: Artocarpus hirsutus (assembly GCA_946598075.1). Taxonomy (NCBI): domain Eukaryota; kingdom Viridiplantae; phylum Streptophyta; class Magnoliopsida; order Rosales; family Moraceae; genus Artocarpus; species Artocarpus hirsutus. Next base: position 11,421 of record CAMOHE010039593.1, read on the forward strand.
AGGTTGAAGCCCAATCCTCCCACTGCACCAATGCCCCTTAGGTTGTTATTCAGTTGGTTTTTCTATATTGATTGGATTGGTTTCTACCTGAACCCACAGAGTGATTGAATCACTCCTCAACTCTTCAAGTACTACTTTACTTCAAGGCTTAAAGTTATTCATGTAACTTTCCTTAAGGAATGTTGTATTTGTTAAAACCACGACTTTATTTTCTTTTGGATTATAGAAATAACCCCCTTTAGTCCTTTTTGGATATCTTACAAATACACAAACTTTCAAATGTGCTTCTAACTTATTCGCTTCTTTATACAGGACATGGGCCGGACATCCCCATATGTGAATATGGTTTTAGGATGGCTTCTTCCTATCTACAAGTCATGAGGAGCTTAGGAACCAATTTTGAAGGCACATTGTAAAAAAATAAAATGCAGTTTGTAGTGCATATTTTTAAAAGGATAAAGGTAATGACGAATAACTCATCATGAACCTAACTATGTCCAATAAAGTCCTATTCCTTCTCTCAGTTACGCCATTTTAAGTTTTAGGTTTAGTTTTTTTTTTTTTTTTTTTTTGTAAAATAGTTTGAAGTTTATGTTGTAAAAGAGTTATGCTTAGTAAAATTATGTGGGTTTTTATGTTTAATATGTTCTTCTAAATTTCTTTTTCGTTAAGGAAAAGGGAGGGGAGAAATTCTAGCAAAATTCAGGTAAATATTTTTAGTTTTTCAAGGTTTTTTAAGTTGTTATGGTGTCAAATTTATTTTTAGAAAACTTATAATTTTTATGTTAACTTAGCTAAAACCCTTGTAAAATTAAGTTTTCGATCTATTGTAGACATACGCAGGTACGGGTAATGCTTTGGAACACTTTGATTATTCGTATAAAGGAAAATAGCACAATAAATGCTTAACTTTACTTTTGTTAGTAATTTAGTTAGTCAATTTTGAAATCATACTTATTTGTTAAAAATGAGTTTTTAATGCATTACAGACATGAATTGATACATTAAATGCTTAGTAACTCTTGATTTATTGTAGACAAAAGATAGCATATTATATATTTAAATCATTTTAATAAGTAATATTAGAACAACTAAAATATATTTAAGTTAATTGTCTGAATAGAATCTTTACTCTTCACATTGTTAAAATTGTTGTTTCTTTTAAATTAATTTGCACTTATTTTTAAAGTTTCATCTTCTGTTTAATTGCACTTATTGAAATTCCATTTACCATTCCAATTTAAATCATATTTCTTGTTGTTGAAGTTCTAAAAATCATTAAAAAATCTAAAAATGGAAAAAGTAAAAAGTGTGCTAAAAAATAATTAAATTTAATCCTCAAATTCTTTTACTAACAAATAAAACTAATATAACTGATATATTGGATTTTTGTAATGCCTGTTTCCTATAAGATTGACCTCGAATTCACCGAGTTTTATCACTTGAACAACCATGTACTCGAAATTATATCGGACTCATGCTTTTAGGCCCAAACAGTAACCAAATGGAAGTTGTATAAAACAATAAGTAATCTTGAAAAGCATTTAATATTTAATATGAAAAATTACAGCAGAGTTAACATATATAGAAAATATGACAAAGCAGTCAAAGATTGAATTTCTTACGATGCAGGACGTATGTTTTTAAACAGAGTAAGCCAAAAATAAACTAGAATACACAGTAGAAGTGTTGGTGGTCTAAGAGAAGACGTTGAGTGATAAGATAATAGTAATGAAATTTTTTGAAGGCAAGGAAGTCCACGATTTTCGTAACTTCAATTTGATTAGAAAGTATGGTGAAGTTATTAGCTAGGCACGGAGAAGAAAACAACGTAAAAATTGACATAAGTTGAGAATTTGACTTGTGATAGGTGATATATATTACTTGTTGTCGATGGAGAAAGGTAGGGATGTTTAAAAATCCGTTAAGCTACGCAATCCAAACCAAACCAAACCAAACTAAATCAATGATTTTTTCATTATTTTTGGACAATTCAGGTGGTTTTTATATAAAAATTTTGAGTGGTTTGGTTAATGATTTGGGATTTTCAAACTACCTAAACTACCCACCTAAATTGCCTTTAAACCTCCCTATATATAGTTTTGTATTTTTAAATATTTTTATATAAGATAATTTTTATTTTTTTTTATATAATTATTTTTTCATTGCTCATTAAAAGGAGTTCTACACGTAAAAGATAAACCTTTACACAATTTATAACTTCAGTTTCTCTTAATCATACTAAAATAACATTAGGCATCACTCATCAACATCTAAAAAACAAAATCAAATTAAAGAACCAAGTACAGGAAAGTATTAACTCAAGTTTAAAATTTGATTGTGTTGTTCATGTTATTTGGTTATACTTTTAGCTTTTTTGTTTGGTTGTTGATGAACTTTGATTTGTATTATTGTGACTTTTTAGTTTTGTTCTTGGTTAGTACTAAAATTTTAAGCAGTGAACTTTTATACATTTTATAATTGATGTTAAAGAAACCATCCAGACCGCCTATAGAACACCTTAAAGAATTGTAGGTATTTGTTGGAAAGTCAATGTCATCATATTGATAGTATAAAGAAAGCCGCTTGTATAAATAATCATGAGGAAAAAAAATAGAATTTATTATTTACATTGTCGTTTGTGCTCGTAAAAGGCATATCCTTAAATTATAGTCAAAAATTTTTTTGAAAGTCTTAAATTATTTTTCGAAGTATTGTGTTTTAATAATTTAGAATTTAATCCAAATCAAATAAAAATTTAATCCATCCATTAATGAATTAAAATTAAACCCTTTCAAAAATATGAATTGAAATTAAAAAATTATTTTTAATGCCAATTGCATTTTAGAAAAAATGCTAACTTCACCGCCTCCTAAAAAAAATCTTCCACATATTCTTGTGGTGTGTACACACACACACACACACATATATATATATATATATATATATATATTTCAAAGTGATGTGGATGAATTCTAATTTGAACAAGTCTCTCAAAAAAATCACGTGTCTTTTTTCTTTTGCAAAAGTCTTGTTTTTTACTTTTTGCATTTAAAAAATGTTTGATTGGTATAAAAAAATTAATGTTATTTAATCCTATCAGCTAAATTTGGGCCATAATCCTATCAATAGTTCCAAATAGACATTCTAATGTTCAAACGTACAATGAATATGATTGATAAATATTATATCAATTAACTTTGGCTTATAATCTTGTTCAACGGTTGCAAGTGTTGGAAATTTTTGTTGTCAAATGATAGTTATATATCGAATTTTTTTTATTCGTCATGATTCTAAATCTTGGTGTTATAAACACTAAATTAAATTTAATCATCATATTTGTCGTATGTGAGAATTTACACGTTTGAGCAAATAATAACTCTTAAAGAAACTTCAATAAATTAAAATTCAATGCAACTGAATAAATGACAGACAAGGAGGAGGAGGAACCAACCAAAGAACGAAAGACAAGGTTTATCAATAGCTTGTAGTCATTCCATGTTTGTGCAAAACGTTTATTGCATGTGAAGAGCTTATCTTTGTTAATGTCAAAGTTTGATAATGGTAATGAAATCATGACCTATGATCATTTGGTTTAGGTAATTGGAATATTATAATATTTTATTTCATCTATAAACATTCGCTAGGTGATGATCAAATTTAGCAGAATAATGAGATAAACGTATTAAGGTTATTTTTTTTAGTAAAATGCATTAAGGTACTTGATTGACAAAATTTTTATTTGTTTTGCCCGTGAGGAAGAAGTTAATGTCATCTTAGTGCTGGTAGTATAGTTGGTCTTGGTTTTGTAATGATTCCACTTCCTCAGAAAAGACCCGATTATTTAAAGTGAATTTTCGAATATAACAAAGAACGTCTGATGCAACGTTGAAATTTTTTAAGAGAAATTGAAATATGTTTTATATATTTGAAGTCAAAGGACACACATATAAGCAAGAAAATATGTGAATTTTAAAATGTTTGGAATCAGCTTAGAAATAGAATTTCGAAACCCCGACGTTGGAACTTTCAACAATTAGGCGAGGATGATACTCGGTGCTGCAATGCCAAGAAGGTGGCACCACAGTGCTAGCTCACTGTTGTGAAGCAATGCATTTGGTGCTGCAGCAAGCAAAATTGGCACCACTGTGCTAGCCTGAAAATACTGATATTGTGAAGTTGTGTCTTTTGAATGGTTTTAGACCTTTTTGTTATTTAGTAGTATGCTTTGATACAAAATTGAATATATATTACTAAAAGACATATTTGTTGTAATAGTTATGTTAATTCAAGAAAGGTTGCATGACTTGCAATAGCTACACTTTTTCATGATTTGACTCCCCTATGTTTTATTAAATGCTTTAGAAATTTTCAAATTTTATATCTTGTTCTTGAACAGCATAATATTACTAGTTATTGTGTTTTGAGTTTGTTGTATCTTGAAGGTAGTTTGCTGCAATAACTTGTTAGCAGAGTTTGCAGTGGAGGCAAATAACACCTTAAGAAAAATATTCATATACTTCTCAAACCCAACCATGTTTTTTCAGATTTTCTTACTTCCACTTTTCAAATTTCTATCAACAAATTCGCCGACAATTTCAAGGTTTTATTTATGCAATGGAGGTTGAGAAAAACATGCCCTCTTTCTTCAATCCAAACATCCAAGTTGATCTGTTTGATGGAACCAAATTCACTACCAAAAAAGAAAATTATTCTTCCTTCTCACTGTCCTCAAAATCACCTACATTCTTGACCTAAAGTTGAAGCTTCTTTTGGAACCAAAAGATGATGACTCCAATGATGTCAAGGCCACAAGGAATTAGCAAGAAGACAACGAAATCATATGTCAGGGTCACATCCTCAACACAATTTCAGATAGACTGTATGATCTCTAAAATTTAATGTAATCACAGGTAGATATTTAGGATACACTCGAGTGTAAATACAAGATCGAAAAGGAAGGTATGAAAAAAGAAGGTATGGACAAATTCCTTATTTTGAAATATTTGAAATATCTTATGGTATATTTGAAGTCCGTTTTTTATGAAATTTGTTCTTGTCATATTCTACTATTCATATGTAGTGGAAAAGAAAAGATAAATGGTTCTCGTGGAGAATCATGATATAGTGATTGTTGCAAGAAAAGGAATTGTGGAGATTAATTTATTTACAGGATGAAAACGACTTTGAATAACGTGTTTCATAAATTCGATATTAGAAAGAATCTTGTATATGCTAGTCTTATGTATAAGAATAGGCTTAAAGTTATAATTATGGGTGATAATTGTATTATTTCTAATAATAGAGCCTTTGTAGAAAAGGGGTACGCTTGAGATGGCATGTTTAAACTAAGTATTGATAATGAAAATAAAGTGATGAATTTAGTTTATATTGTTGACTCTTTCGATATTTGGCATGTATTTTCTCCACGTTTAAATTTTAGATCATTAAAATACATGTCAAAACATAGTTTAATAAATTATAAAAATAAAAGTCATGATAAATGTGACATTTGCATACAAGAAAAAATGACTAAGAAGTCGTTTCGTAAAGCCAAATGTAGAACACAATTATTGGATTCAATTCATATCAATATTTATGAGTATTAGGGATTTTTTTTTTTACTAGAGAATGAAAGAGATACTTTATCACTTTAGTGATGATTGTTCTACACACACTTATGTATATTTAATAAGAACAAAAGATGAAGCTTTTAACAAGTTTAATCTTTTTAAAAATAAATTTGAGGACCAAAAGGAAGGAAAGGTTAAAATGGTTGAAATGATAGAGGTAGTAAGTACGTTACAAAAGAGTTTGATGCATTCTATGAAATGCATGGTTTTATTCTCCAAAAATCTGTCCCTTTTACTTCTCAATAAAATGATTTAGCTAAAAGGAAAAATAGGATCATCATAGGTATGATTAACTCTATGCTTCTAAATGCTAAATTACCAAATAATCTATGGGGGGAAGTATTACTTACTATACGGCATGTTCATAATAGGATCACTTCTACTAAAACACATGCTTCTCCATATGAAGTACGTATTTAAGAGAGTGGGGCTGTTTAGCCTTTTATAGAGTACATGACCCTAAATCATTAAAGTTAGGTGAAAAAGGAATTGTATGTTTTTGTAGGACATGCTAAAAATTCCAATGTATGTAGATTGTTAGGCCTAGATTCTAATGTGATTGTAGACTCAAGAGATGATGAATTTATTGAGAATAAATTTAATAATGATTCTACGATAGAAATAGAATCTAGAATTGATCAACCATGTGACTTATCTCCCAGTACTTCACTAATAATAAAAGAAAAGAGTCTATGACATCTTTTGAACTGAGGAGAACTCAACGTGAAAGAAAAGAAAATATATTAAATCTGCATTTTATTTCATCTCAAGCTGTACTTCTTGGTTTAAGGAGATAGTATTAATGTACTTGTCAAGATACCATTTTTGCTAAATATTGAAGATTCTGAAGACATTGGTGAAGCCATGTCATCTAGAGATGCTTCATTTTGGAGAGAAGCTGTAAATGATGAAATAGATTCAATAATGTCAAATCAAACACTTTTGGTTGATCACTGTCCATCATCTAGACCAATAAGCAACAAATGGGTATTTAGAAGAAAGTTCAATATCAATAGGTCTATACAAACTTTTTAGGCTAGATTAGTAGCTAATAGTTTAAAAACGTGGTACAGACTATTTTGATACTTATGCTTTGATGTCTAGATTAACATCTATTATAGTACTATTTGCAATTGCATCGATATACAATTTGTATGTGTATCAAATGGATATAAAAGTAGCTTTTCTTAATGGTGATTTTGATAAGGAAATATATATAGAAGAATATAAGCGGTTTGTGTTGCCTAAAAATGAGAAAGTATACAAGTTAATCAAGTTGCTTTATGGTTTAAAACAATAACCAAAACAATGACATGAAAATGAGAAATTTTCTTGTCTCATTGTTTTAAATGTAATAATTTTGATAAATGTCTTTATTCTAGATCTACAAATGAGTCTGGTGTGATTATTTATTTGTATGTGGATGACTTGCTTATCTTTGAACTAAACATGCAAGAAGAAAATGACACTAAGAAGTATTTAACCTCACAATTTAGGATGAAAGTTCTTGGAGATGTAGATACTATCTTAATAGAAAAATAAGGAAGCATGGTGAGGTGACTCATTGTGTCAATCTCATTACATTAATAAAGTGCTTCTTAAATTCAATCATTTGAAGTTTAAAGTAGTAAATATCCCATTTGACTCTAGTATTAAATTATTAGAGAATTTTGTCAAAGCAATAGCACAACTAGATTATGCCAGCACGATTGATAGCATAATGTATGCAATGCATTGCATAAGGCTAGATATTGTTTTTGTTATGTGCAAAATGTCAAGATTCATGAGTAACCCAAGTGTAAAACATTGGAATACAATTGGTAGAATATTTAGTTATCTTTAAAGAACCATTAATTTGGGCTTGTTTTATAATGATTATTTTGCAATACTAGAAGGGTACTCAAATGTAATTGGATAACCAATGCAAGTAATAATAAATCTACATTTGGTTAGATTTTTAAAATTGTAGGAGAAACTATATCTTGGGCTTCCAAGAAATATTGTATAACTCACTCAATGATGGAGTTTAAGTTTATAACCCTTGTAACTATGGGCCAAGAAGCAAAATGTCTGATAAATTTGTTATTTGATATTGAGTTATAGTCACAACCAGTGCCAACGATCTCTTTGTACTATGATAGTGAAGCTACTTTGTTTAGAGCTTATAACAAAGTGTATGGTGGAAAGCTTAGACATATTAGTTTAAGAAATAAGTACATGAAACAACTAATAACAGATGGTGTTATTAACAAGGTTTATGTTAGGACGAATAAGAACCTAGTAGATCCATTGACAAAAGGTCTATCAGGAGACTTAGTCAATGATAATTCTAATAGAATAGGATCAAAACCTTTCTATGAAAGAATCGTTGGTGATGGTAACTTAATTGCATAATATGTGTACCATCAACCATAGTTTAATGGGTAAAAATAAGTCACTAATAAGTGATCGGTTTGACACTAAAATATTCTTGTTCCTCCTAGGATGTTTTGTGCAAATAGTAAATTGTTGAGGTTGAGTGAAGAGTCTTAATGAAATTCGCCTCATGCAGCTAAAGAGATGAAGTAAAACTTTAGCTAAATGACATAAAAAATAGTGTTGTTTCTAACATTGCAATAGTTAGTCTTGTAAATATTCATGAATCAAAGATAAAGCACAAGGTCGAAATAATGCTAATTGATTAAAATGTAATTTGAAACTTGGGTAGCTCATATGTGATATTATTCTAGTGTTTGCTTAAGAGACAAGGGTTAATGCTTAGCACACCATTGTTATATAAATACTTAAATTGTATTCATTAATTGAAGGTCAAAATTGGAAGGTACCTTTTTGTGTGTATGGGTTTATTGTTGTTTAATCAGAGAAATATTACAATATAGTGGGGGATTGTAAGAGAGCTCAAATGTTTGAAGTCAAAGGACACATATATAAGTAATTTTAAAGTGTTTAGATGTTAGACTAAGTTCCCTAATAGTTAAATGTAACACTCGTCATTTTCTTTAACAGAAGATATGTAAAGTTTGATGATTTTATGCAACAATATGAATAAAAGTTATGACTTCGAAGCATGTTATGTGTATATTCAATATGATATTTATTATCATGAAGCTACTATGAACTAATAATTTTTCTTATAGTGGATGGTCTAAAGAAGTTCTAACAACATAAAGTGCCTTATGTATAATTATTGTGATTCATGAATTACTTGATTTTTTTTTTTTGTTTAGATGTGGTATGTTGATTTTTATAATTTTTTTAGAAACTATTTTAACAATTTTGGTTTCAAAAAAAAAAAATAGTCATGTAACACCCTAAATTTTAAACTAAGGGTCTAGTTAAGATTATATGAATTTGTTTTATTTTTATCACTTATGTATTGATTTTTTTATTTTTTATTTTACTTATGAAATTGCCATGTGTTTATGGGATGATAGAACTTCATGCAAAGGTGTTATATATATATATATATATCTTGTATGTTAATTTATAAGTATTAATACGTTTATATATATATAGAAATATATAAATTTTCTAAATATAAATAAACGTTTATTTATATGCTAATTGTAAGTTAATTTACAAGTATTCTATATATATATAAACATTATATTTTATATATACACTTATATTTATATAATATAAGAATTAATATGTTTCTATATATAAGGTTAATTCGTATAAAAATAAAAGAAAGGAAAGTTATGTTATATATTAATATAATGTGCACAATATTTTGTACTATTGTATAATTGTAGTGAAAAATGGCTATTAATATTTTATAATTTATATGTGTTTTTGTGTGAATGTGAATTGTATATATGAGTGTGTGTAATTGATATAGTTGCCGTGTGAGTATGAATAGCAAGTGGGAAGTGGTACATTATTGATGATATATTTTTAATGTAATGTGCACTATATGTGTAAGTTACAATGTTTGGTAGTTGTGTATGACTTTGAGAAAGTGGATAATGACTAACGTAATTAATGTATATGTGAGTGTGTTTGTTACGGTATAATTTTGATTTATTGACATATTATCTTCTCTTTCCTCATTCCATATGGGGGAATAGTTGACTTTTTATATGATTGGATAATAATTGTTGATTGATTGGTATATTTTTGGATTGATTTCCTCATTTAAGGAAATGAAATGTTTGACTTTTGATTGATTGAATTTAATTGGTAAGGTTTCCTACTTTTGTAAGTTGATATATGGTAAGTACAAGCTAATTTGTTGATTCTTCCCCTAATTCCCTTCTAATCCCATGTGTAAATTGCCTCTAATTAGTCAAGATATTATCATTATATTTTGATAGTTGACTTTTTAATGATAATTGGAATTTATGATAGGTTTTCTATTTTGATAATTGAAATTAGGCAAGTGGAGCTAACATTGGAATCTAAAATTATCTTTAATTCTTTTATTCCTATATTAAATGATTGGTTGATTTATTTAGAATTATATTCATGGATAGTCAAAATATTATCATTATATTTTTCCTCTATTGAACCATTGACTTTCCTCTAATTTCTCTCTACCTTTCATGGATACACTTCATCTTGGCATAATATTTGTAATATATTGATTATTATTTCCTTATCCCATTATTTCCTTATTTCTCATCCGAAATTGCTCTCTCCTTTTATATCTCTCACAAGTCCTCTCACCCATTTTGCTGCACGTTTCTTCTTCTCCTTTTTCTCTTTCTTTATTTTGTTGCATAGAGTGAGAATGAGAGAAAATAAAAGGGACTAATAGGTGAGCTAGAGGAAAGAAAGAAATATATTATAGAGAGATGTCTATGTGAGACTTAAGAAATGAGGGGATGAACCATGAGGGAATAAGGAAGAAACCAAGAAGAGAAAAAGAAAGAAAAGATTAAGGAAACACAATATTTAAGGAGA
>CAMOHE010039594.1:0-23357 GCA_946598075.1 Artocarpus hirsutus
TCACGCGTTTTTACGCGTTTCTTATCCGATATAGACCCGAATTTGGTTCTGTTTTGAATTTTGGAGACCTTATCTGATAAGGAATGACCCTAGACCCAACCTCTATAAATAGGGAGTGAGTCTAATGAGTTATTCAGAGATCAAAAAGACAGATCAATAGAGAGATTAAGAGTGATACTCTAGTGGTGAGAATCTGAAACTCCCTGAGAGCTCTTGTTCACAAATCACGAACACTAGCTTTGGGTTCTCTCAATTGATTGGAAGGATAGTCACCTTGAGGAAGAGCTGTACGTGTGAGCCCACACTCACTCCGATCGTGGATAGAGAATAGCAAAGAAGACCAGTTGGTTGAGGCTCTTCTGGAACGTTACTTCTCTGTACTGTTTTCGGGAGCTTTTCAACGAGTAAGAGGTTAGTAAGATCAGGTTAATTTATACATATAGCATGTCAAACTCATGTTTTGGAAAATACTCTGTTTTAAAATTTTTTAAAATTTCGCTGCGTATTATTTTTCCAACATATAGCATTATAGCAAACTTGAAAATTATTGTAAAAACTAGGCTCTGATACCAATTGATGGAGCATAATTTTAAAAATTTTAAATCAAAGTGTTTTTCATAACACAAGTTTAACATACTAAATATATAAATTAATGATAGATATTGCTAACCTCTTTTGTGAACCGAAAAGCAGTAGTAATCTATAAAGAGAAGAACGGCCCAGAAGAGCCTCAACCAACTGGTTTTCTTTACTATTTTGTATCCACGATTGGAGTGTGGATAGTCACACGTCGTGTACCTTTTCCTCTAATGAATTCCTTCTAACCACTTAAGAATACCTAGATCTAAGATTCTTGATGTTGAACAATATTTTGGAGGGAGTTTCAAAGTTTTTCAAACTAGAGTACTCACTCTATGCTTCTCAAATGATCCAAATAACTGAGAAAACTCTCCCCATATTTATAGTGATAGAATTTGAGGTTAAACCTTATTAGGTTAGGCTTGAAAATTTGAATCTAGATTACCTTCTTATGAAAAACATGCATACAAATTATCGTATGATTGGCGAGCCGATCTCCTAGATCGGCCTGCTGAACTTACTACATTGGCAAGCCAAAGTTTCCCATTTGCTTGCCAAACTTATAATAATCTTGATCCCTGAGAATATCTTATTTTCTACCTGAGATTCTTAGATAGAGCCTTAGTTTTAATTTAAATAACACAATAGAGAAGTTATCAGATTAAAACAGTCATATCTAGTTAATCCCATAGAAAATAAAATATTATCCAAATAATTTAATATGTTTATCTTATATTAATTTACAAAATTAATTCAATCAATAAATTGATATGAATTATTAAACCCAATTTTATCAAATTTCAAACAATTTAATAATTAAACATAAGTCATTAATATATAGGAAAAATATGTCGTATCGTTGCAAGATTTATAATAAGCTAACAAATGGGACTCGATGGCAATATATAGTTTAAGCTCCTATAATTATAAAATATAAAATCCCAAATATATATTTTATAATTATCAATTCTAACGCTACTCCACTAAAAGCTTAGAGCTGCACTCTTGAACTATATAAAATTATGAAGTTTCAATAAGCTAACCATTTATAACATATCGTAATGTGTTACATCCCATAGAATATTCATAATCGGCTTAAAGATAAATTATATTTTACCTTCTCGATTATTTTAATCCTACATTCCATTATCACACCATTGGAATACATATTATCCATAGATAGTATACCATTCGGTTACACTTATGTATCCAAATGGTTGAGCGCTCCAGTCTTCTAATTATAGGATAATGCATATAAGAGAATATCATTAACTTTACAAAAAAGAGCTATGGATTCTGTATCTATAAATAGTAAGTCTATGTGAATCAAGAGTCATGTCTTCAACATACCAGTATGCGTACTATCATTAGGTCAGGATGTCACTTTTTGGTACAACAAAAGACATAAGTCAAGAATACGGACTCATTAGTCATTTCAGGATTACGGCACAACAGAAATGATTGTCTAAAGTGAATTGATTTGTACAAGCAAAATTATTAACTAAATCAATTTAACTTTTATGTCTTGATCCAATATATCGTCACCTATGACAATACACCTGTAACGCCCCTACGGACGTCACAGATATCGTTACATTCATTCTTGTTAAACATAATTTGGAAACATACCCTAGAAACCATGCATACTTTTTTTTAATAAATGTTTAATAAATTAGTTGTTTATAATCATTCCTTAATAGTTTATCACATCAAAACAAAGGAACCAAAATTTAAACAAAAAATATCATATCAATTGCAATCTACTTACACAGTTCGATAGGTCAAACTTTAGACTTCGGTAGGCCAAACTTGACCGGTAGTTTGAACTTCAAAATAGGGTTTAAAAAAATCGCTAAGATCAACAAGCCGATTTAGGATAATCGGCAGGCCGATACTGGCACTGGCAAACCGACCAATAATGATCGACAGGCCGAACTGCTATTAAAAACAAAAATTTTAATTTAAAACAAGTCTCATTATTTCCAAAATGCAGAAAACAAATAATGACCCTATAAAGCTATAGAAACATAGTCCAAATCTTTAAAACTATTCAAATAAACATACTTAGATAACTAAACGAACTCGGAACACAAAACATAGTTTATAACTTTTATAACTTCTTTGGCATATTTTGTTTTCAATCCATCGTTCTATGCTTATCTCACACACCTGTCCTCACTCTCCACCTATTCCAAGATCTTCTTACCCTTATCTACAACATGATATAAAATTGAATAAGCAAAAGCTTAGTAAGTACATTTCATGTCTTACAACAACAAAACATTTTATGAACATTTTTATGAAACATCATCACAATAAGCATCATCATAATAGTGCACTCAGCACAGTTTCATATAGAACATATCTTTCGTTATATTATCCATATTAAAACTTTATTCATTTTATCTTAGGGGCTCAAGTGTTGCACCATTATCATCATCATTAGCACGCTGTCATAAGAGGAGAGGGGTAGCTAATCTCAAACCAAACATGACATTATAACATAAACATAACATAAACATAGGTTTGCAACACTTATTTAAGTGATACATATATACATACATATTTATATACTTTTATACCTTGAAATACGTTATCATCAAACATGCATAACTTTTTAAACATCAAATCTTTCATAAATAAACATTAAATAAAACCTTCATAGAATCATCATGAACATAATTTTGAACTTTTACAAATCACATCATGTAGCAGGTGAGAATGTACTTACTTGTTTAGCGTGCTCAACCTTAATTTGTAGGTGACATCGCCACGGTCTCGATGTGCTCACTCCTTAGTTTGTTTATGTCATACATTCATTAAAAATAAAATTAACATTTATTTTCATTCAAATAATCATCCATTACCATATCGCATATACACCTCCAATTCAAGAAATACATGAACACAAATATCTGCCTGACCTTTTTGTATTCCTAATTCAATAACTCATAATTTGTACACAATTAAGGTATGAGACTTTAAAGGGATAAAGCTAACACATAAACATAATATCATGATTTCTCGTTGGTCATAAAAATTCCATTGGTAACTAAAACAAGTCACACAACACAGAATACAAAATCTGCTAGCAATAACAAAACAGTGAGCAGTCCCTACTTTCATTCATATAATAAATTATCTATATTCTAAAATAATTTCATAAAAATAGTACATATAATAGACACTTAAAATTACAACATGGCCAAAAATTACCTTTAAATAAATTCAAAACATTCCAAAACGTGCATTAGAAGGCAGAGACAATAATAACTTCCAATGTGTTAGGCAGTAAGTTACATACAATCATCATATTCCAATAATTAAAATAAATTTATTTAGACCCTAAAATTTATATGATAACTTACATATAACTACAAAAGCACAAAAAGTTTCATCACCAATTAAATTCATTTAATCATACAAAAACGTCACACAATAAAAGTCCAATAATTCATTGATTAAACAGTCTCAAAACCTAGTCTTAATAAAAATTTCATAAAACAAGAAATATTCACCATTTCATTGTGAGACTTTCCAGTTCAACACTTAATATACACATGAATATGTTTGCGAAATTTCGTGTAAAATATCATTCATTTACATTATGAACAACAACTACATTTTTATGCAACATGACCGATCAACAATAATTTTCAATGAGTGGCAGAGAGAAGAAAATTCATATCTCAACATAGAAAAATCAAAATAAAGTGAAATTTTGAGGAATAACACATAATACATACATGAATAACATATTAAAATTTTAGAGCAAACAAAAATTCCTAGACAAAAATACAGCAATCGAATTAAAGGGGAAAATACATTTCAGAATTAAACCCAAAATGAGTTCTTACCTTAAACAATTCCTTCTCAATTTTCCCTTCAAATTTGCCCAAGAGAATAATGTTTTATTCAAATAATTGCAACAAAAATTTAAGGGAGGAGGGAAGAAAGCATGGAGAAGAGAAAAAGTGTCTGAGAGAGTTTAGAGAGAGAGAGAATGATTTAGAGAAAAATTGTTTGCGTGAAAGAAATGAGAATGACGTAAAGCAAGGATAGTCTTTCCTACAATATCATAATTTTTTAACTGATATTTGTGGTCAATTCATGTGGGGGATGGGGAGTAATAAAGGAAATTCAAATGATTTGCTTCACTTACCATATTTCAAACTTTCAAAATAGGAAACGATATCAAATAATTCAAATCGTCATAAAAGTCAAACCTTCCATTACCAAAATTAAAGAAAAGGCCAAAAAAATATGCTAATCAATCAGAATTAATCATCCAATTATATCCAATCATCAATGTCACAATTTTGGGAGATTTCTGCTAATTGCTCGTCAGCTTTCTTTAGCCAGCCGATGATTCACTTTGGCCTACCGAAACTGTGAGGTCCAACTTGCCGATTAAATCCATTGGCCTGCCGTTCCGTGAGAGATAATCTAGCCTACCGAACCTGGAGGATCAGCCTACCGAACTGCTGTACACACAAAACATTAATTAATCATTAAGTAATTATCAAGCATGCATGTTAATGATATGAACACCTTTACGCACCTCAATTCTACATGACCGTCATCTGTCATAATACTCAAAATGAAAATAGTCAATAACATTATATCATATATCAATAAGAAAATTACTTAACGTTGTTACTTATTTAATATAATCCGTTACATGAAAATTTGATGGGTTTTACAACACCAATGTTTTTGCTCGCAGAGTCCCATTCCAATGACCAAGAAAAGATATCTCCTATTAGGGATGTAGACAACATAACAATCTTAGCATGAATAAAACACCCAACTTTATTTCCTTGATTAAGGATTTTATGATTTGGACCATCACCTTTAATATTAACGTCTTCCGCATAATCTATCCATAACGATTCTTAAAGGTTTAGACCAACAATCTCAAACTTCTATTTGCTTATCATACATTCAATAAAAATAAACATAAAGATGACAATATTTGATATATGAATAACAAATAGACTCTTTGTTGATAAAATGTATCTAAAAACATATTACAATATTTTATTTCTTAGGACACTATGTCTAACATTAGGGACAACGTCAATCTTCTGCATTGTCTCATCGAGCAATGGCGAGGCAAACCTTTGAAAGAGGAAAGGGGCGGATAAGAGAGAGAGGGAGATAGGAAAGTTGGGGTTTTTTTTTTTTTTTTTTTGCTGCAAACATTTTCTAATTTTAGCTATTTTTGTCATTATTTAATATGGTAAACGTGAATTCAAGTCAAATAGCTTGTTTATTAGTTGGTAGTCTCAGACAAGGGAGTCAAAAATTTGTTAGGATCTAAAAGAAGTATCAGATTAATTTTTGCTAAGAATATTATACTTATTGAGTATAGTTATGAGTAAGGGTCATTTCGCAAAGGATTGGTTCTAATTAACTAATTATCAGCTCAACAACCTAAGAAACACTCAAACTAGACACAAAATTATGGGTTTTGATTATTAACTAAATTATTAAATTAAATAAAACATAAGAAAAGAAATAATTGTAGAACAATGAAAATAAAACAAGTTAAAAGATCATTCTCTATTAGTGGACAACAACTATAAAATTAAATACAAAATTATCTCCAATTCTCTATTGAAACCACTAACTGTAAATAATAACAAGCCTTACTATCCTAATATTTTCTTAATGTGTCGTTATTTAAAACAATCTCTTTATTTAACCTTTCTTTATTAAATAACCTAGAAAAAGCTCTCTAGATTTAACCTAATGGAAGCATTGAGATGAAATAGATAGATTAATCTAACCAACAAATACATAAGCTTGGTCATTTATCCTAGGTTATGTTCCACATGTAATTATACTAAAACTTGCCTATAATCAATGACCACAATTTGCTACTAATGATTAGAAAAATTAAAAAAAAAATTATAGATCAAGCATTCCTATATAACTATAGATAATTTTCAAGACCTCTATAGTTGCGCACCCAAATAAAATAAGAAAATAATCATAAACAATCATTATAGAAGAATGTAAATAATTTCAATTGAAAAATTGGAAAATAATTCTGACACTCAATTAAATAGTTGTGTCTAGGGTTTTAAAATCACCATCAACAAAAAATAAACCCAAACTGAAAATATAGAAAAAGAAAAGAAAGAAAGAAAGACCAAGAACAAGATCAAGAACGATTATGGTGTTGAAAAATCTTTCATGTGGATGATACTTCTTGAGCCACCATCGAAGCTTCTCTCTCAACTTTCCACTCTTGAAATTACAAAATACTAATACTAATAATAATAATAATAATAATAATAATAATAATAATAATAATAAAAGCTTTCTTATTATGCTCCAAAGTCATGAATTTATGGGTTTGCAAGGTTAAGGTGAAAGGGGGAAAGTTTAGAGCCTTTTTGGACCCAAAATCAGGTAGAAACTTTTCCACACAAACAGGGGCTTCAAAAATTGGTGCTAGGGCATGTGTTTTGTTTGTCGTATAGATTTTCCTTTGTCCGTTGGCACCGGAGTGCCAAAAGAGTGGTGCTAGGGTGCTAGCATTTTACCATATAGCGTCAGGGTGCTAAAAGAGTGGCACTAGGGTGCTAACATTTTGGTTCTTCATCTAGCTTCACTCGTGATAAACTACAGAGTCTCAAACTCATCCAAATCATCATTTTTGACTCCAAAACATTATTTAGCACCTAGAACATCTATAAAACATAAAAACACAAATAAAACACAAGAAATCTAGGAAACTAATAAAGAAAACATAAAGAAAAATGACAGAAAAATATGTGAAATTAGCACTTATTATTAGCCTTTTCTAATTGTTGGCCTTCTAATTTTTATTACTCTATTAATTTGGTCTATTTCTCTCATTGTAAAGGACAAAAGTTAAAAGGTAATATAAGTTGTATTCATATATTTTATTGTTTGAAAGGGGACAACTCACCTTGGCATCAAATATTTCACCTTACATAGTTTTGATTTCCCAATTAAGGGCGAACTAATAGTTGTGAAGTTTTTAAGGCCATATATAATAGGGGGTTGAGATTAGTCTCATAATAACCTTGACATTTTTTTTTTGGTATTTAACAAAGACAAAAAAACAAAATAAATATTATTATTTTAGATCTTATAGAAGTATTAGGATTGTCACAGATAAACAAAATAAATCTTCAAGCCATTTCTTTTACTAAACAACATGAATATAGAAGTACTAGGATTGTCACAAATAAACAAAATAAATCTGCAAACCATTTCTTTTACTAAACAACATGAAAATTTTATTCATGCCTTTTTTCAATTGGTGTGCTTATAACTCCACCAAAAGAAATAAAATTGACCTCTATTACAAATGAATTTTTGGCACGCTTTCTACCGCCCGTGTAGATTCTTTAAATTGATCATATGATACTGACCCTGTTGTCTTATATTGATCTTTGACGCTTAAAATCTTAAAAATATGACACTCAGAAGCTAGAAATATGGATAAGAAATGAGTCACACAACAACAAACAAATAAAAACGATAAACTAAACAGCTTATCACAATAAAATTAAAATATGAGTAGGCCTAAACTTTTCCTTCCTTATCGAAGACAAAAACTATGTATAGATATTAATCTTTCTAATCATTTTTACCATTTAGAAACGTGTAACACCTAGTTTTTCTATTTAATAGGAAATAGAAAGGTTTGACGTTAGAATTGACAATAGTGATATTTTTATTAATATGTTATTTAGTGATGCTACAGGTGACACCAACGACGGTTTAATGTGCTAAGAAAGGTTCGTGCCAATTATGTGGAGATTATAGTTATTCTATGATATAATAATGTGATGATGTATTTTGTTTTGTTTTAATTGAAGAGAGTATAATAAGAATAAATTAATTAATTGAATTGTTTTATTTAATATATATTTATATATATAAGAATATATCAATATATAACTTAAATTACATATATATAATATGTTATATGAGTAACTTTTTTATGTTATCGGTAAGGTAAGGTATAAATATACTTGCATATACGTTGAGGGCCTTGGGCTTTAGGCCTATGGCAAGGTGGCTGCCGAAAGAAAAAAAAAATAAACGAAAAAAAAAGGAAAAAAAATTAAGCTATTTTATATTACTTTGATTATTCAAATTCTATAAAATTCTGTTTTATCATAAATAATAGATATTATGAGACGATAACTGTGACGTACGTGAGGGGCATTACAAAACGTTATTTGTAATCAACTAACATGTATAAATTGGCTGGGAAAACTTTAGATTACACGAAAGATTACACAAAAGCTATAATGCATGTTCACCAGCTGAATATATAAAACCCAGCTACTCCTCTCCAAATGTTACATTATTAAAACGTCCAATAAGAAATATTTGACATGGTTGTGACCATCATGAGTTTCTGAACAGAACTAACAGGAATTAGTTGTGAAATTTACAAAGCTAAGTGTGTGTGTATATATGTATGTATGTATATGTCAATTATTAAAAAACAAAATAAAAAAATAAAATAAAATAAAACAAAGCAATGCGTCACATAACCGGGGTGAGTTATGTAAGACTATCAATGTTAGACTTCTTAATTTTGGATATTCATAATTCTATGGAACCCTAAAATAACAATACCATATTTCTAAGATCATATTATACCAAAATATTAAGAAATTGAATTAAGGAATAAATACTTGTATCTATAGAAGCAATTATTTGTTTTTTTACGGAATTTCTATAATGATAGATGAACAGACTATTATCTTCCTTAATCAAATCACCTTAGATCTTCAATAGGTTTTTTTCTCTTTTGATAGAGAGAGGAGAAATCTTATAATGATTTGATGTCTTGGAGGCCAGAACCTATAATGTTTTTATATACTTTTTCATTAGGGTCTCATTAAACTTAGTTGGAACACTATTAGATATCCGTTCATTAAACCCATACCCAACAGAAGTGTTTGGGCTTTTCTAATTATACCACTTAATAAAAACCCGTTATAATTAAATAACCTTAGTAAAATTGTTATTTTTATATTTGCCCACACAAAAAATGAAACGTAATTTTCCAACAATCAAATCTTCTAATTTAAGATTTTCTTTTAATATGGAAATACTTAAAAATAATTTCAAATTCCTAATAAAGTTAATTAATTAAGTACGCAATGCTTACACACACACACACACACATATATATATAGTTTCTTGTTTTTGGGATATATTAAAGGCAATCAACATCCACATCTACATACATTACAGTTTAGTACTAAAAATAATATATTAGACGACAAAGTATTGTTCACAACATTTATTCCATTCTTTGTTCTTGTTCACAACATTTATTCCATTCTTTGATCTTTTTTTCTCCCCGTAACTTTCATCTCATTCCAAATATTGAATCGTATTCTCAAATGGGGTTGAACTTGAAGCCAATTTGTTCGACAGAAACGGCACGATTTCCATCATTTCGGATGAGATTAGTATTTTCTCTCACCTAACACTCCTTCCCCGCCAAGGGTATCTTCCTTGTTCTTCTTCTTCTTGCTCTTTTTTTAACGTCATTTCCTTTTTCTGAAAACTAATAAATAATTAGATATGTTTGCTTCTAATTACAAAATTAACGGGTCAACCATGTTTGATGACTTCCTCTCTCTATAAATTTCTATGTGTATCTATATATACGTATGTGTGTGAGCGTGCGCATGTATTTGTACACTACACATATATATGCCCTATCTACAAATATATTTTTGTGTGTATATTCGGGTGTGGCGGTGTGGTTGGAGGAAAGCTTTGCTTCGTGTTTTCTCTCGGTGAAAATTCTCTATCTATTTTTTAAAATTTTCTGAATTTAATGCCTTTTTTTTATCTTTTCAGAATTTTAAGTTGTAGTGGATATTTTTTATATACAAAGTTGTATATATATATATATATATATGAATGTATATATGCACATACGTGTAAATAATATATTTGGAGGAATGAACTTCTGTGTGTAATTTTTATTGCTTTTTTCATTTCTTTTTAATTGACGCTAGCATTCAGTATATTATATATATATATGTATGCACATACGTATAAATATGTTTGGAGGAATGAACTTCTGTGTGTAATTTTTATTGCTTTTTTCATTTCTTTTTAATTAAGGCTAGCATTCAGGAACTAAAGAATTAATAATTAAAGTTTAGGTTTGTAATGTTTATGATGAATCATTCATTTCCTATATGTTTTGAATTAACAATTTAATATACTTTAATTTAGCTAAAACAACTTTCGTGGCCTTGAGTTATTTTCTCGTGGGATCTTGACTTGTCCCTATTGATCCTTAATTAATGCAGTTATACTCCACATTATTATGGAATAAATATAATTATGATCGTGAAACTTTATTTATCACCTAGTCCCTTTTCTTTTTATTTTTTTTTTCTCACATATTGAAGGCATTCCTTTTGTAATACACACATTTGGCGCAATAATTTTGCATACAACTTACGAGGGTATAGCTATTTTGTTTTTTGGAAAAAATTTGACGTAAAAATTCAAATGTTACGTGCCCCATTCAATATAATCTTCCGTCCTTAAATTGACAATTGGAAAAGAGGACCCAATTTAGATCAGAATATTGGTTCAAACTAGTGAAAAATAAATTCACCCCTCTCCTTAAATTCTGCAAACTTGAACTTATTTCAGAGTGAATATAAAGTCTTCTATTCGAATTTTTCATTCTTGTTTACCTCTCTCTCTCAAACACATTTTAATACATATTTAGATTTTATTCTCATGTTCAGATTTACACTTTAAAGCCAATTCATATTACACTCCAGTTCATATTACAATTTAAACCACAGTTTTAAATTTTAAAATTAGTACAATTCTTTTTTCTTAACAAGTTAGTACATACTTGAAGTTGAAGTTGCAGATCAATAGTAGAGGACGCAATGAAACTTCTGATAAGAATCCAAAAGGCTACTCATTTAGTGTACTACTACTTGGAATAAAAGGAGAGGTTGGCCTTTATTCGTCACTAATCTGGTAAATTGCGGAATGAGTTAAATCTTCCTTTTTCATATTTAGTCTTCTAGAAATACCAACCACTACTTCTTGTTTAATACTATCTTTATGTCTGTTTATGTTTTATTTTTGTTTTTTGAGTCTTTATGAATGTTTCCTTTTTCATTTACCCTTATATATATATATATATATATATAGAGAGAGAGTTGTTTTCAATGGATATATATATATATAGTTGTTTTCAATGGTTACGGTTTAGATGATTATATTTTTAATAGTGGTATACATATAGTTGTTTTCAATGGTTACATTTCAGATGATTATCTTTTTAATAGAAATATATTTTAATAATAATTAATGATGTGATAAGAATTCAATCTCATTAATTATCATAAATTTGTTTTTTTTTTCCAACCATTCACTTCATTACAATCATTATAATTGTATCAAATAGCTAATAATAACAGTCTCTATTAGAAACATAACCATTAAAATCACACCCATGTATGCTAGTCATGTATGCACACGCACGCACATATAATTTATGAGAATGAATTTAACCAACCAATCAAAATTTTATTATTAATGTTTTAAGTCCCAACTAAATGAAACTCTTGTGGATCTTATTTGGTGCCATAGTTTATGACATGAGGATATTGATTAATTAGATTATAAATGTACAAGAGAGAGACAGATACACGAATCCATCAATTGATGACATATTCTTCATTAGTTGACCAGCCACTTTCTCAAAATATTTATAGTTTTCCAAATTTCTGAAAACCCCTCCCGCCTCCTTCCCTTCAATGCCTATATATATACAAACATATAAATACATACAACATGTCTTACATATAAATTATATATTTGGATTAGACTACAATGGTTCACCGAACGTAGGACTATATTATTCTTGGTCAAAACATATTACTAATTCTGATTTAAATTAGTTAATGGAATGAATGAAATACCTAAAAAGGAAGGAATTAAAAATATTCTTGACTAAGTCTTGGAAATGTTTAGTAGTTAGAGGCCTCTGATCTATACCATAAATTCTGTTTTACATTTAGGAAATTTCTATATGGAAATTACATTCGAAAATGCTAATTCGTTAGATTATACATTATTTTATGAAAAAAGAAAAATATGCCCATCTTTCAGTGTTAAATTGAGCCATGATTGATAAGGAATTAACAAAGCCACTAAATCCAGTAATAATATTGGGTTTCGGTATTCACCATTAAAATAGGTAGTGATACTAAGTAGTTGTAGACATCCCCCCTTCTATACACATTTATTAACAACACCAAACGAAAAAAAAAAAAAAAAGAAGGGGGAATTCTAAGGTGTGCACTGAAAAAATAATATATTAGTAGATATTTGTTTTTCAGTTATAAAATATGTAAAAAACAATAATAAAAAATAACTTTGATTAGATTTAAGAGAAAAAAAACCTACCAATCACAGCCCCTGACTTCTACTAAATCAGGATTCGGGTCGTGACGTTACTGGTGGGAGTCTACATGGTAGAAGAATAACCACTTTTGAGGAACCTTGGGGAAAAAAGGGGAAGGAAAAAAAAAAAGTTGGCTTGTTCAATACGGACCTGCCTTCTTAATCGCGGAAAATCAGATGGTAGATATTAGAAAAGCTTGCCAAGTGGGTAATTTTTTCCTTCCATATTTATAGAGCTAATCAAGATTAGCAAGAAAATCTGGTCATATGACTCTCCACATTTTTCTACTTATTATAACCCACCATTCTGTTAATTCTCTTCTTTCAAAGGCTACTACGTATATATATATATATATATATATATATTTATAATTAATTAATTAGTTAGTTAGTTATCAATTCAAGAGAGGAAACAAAAAGTTAAATACCACAGTATAGAAGCAATAACTAGGTAAAATCTCGAGTACCCGTGATTCCCTTTTGTTTTTGCGAGAAAGCTTCTTGTAGCCATTCACCAAATTTTTCCATTTTTTATTATTATAATTTAAAAAATAAGTTTGATTTATATGGGTGAACCTATTAGAAGCCTGCATGCCCCCATTATTCTATTTTTTTTCTCACATTGTGGTGAAAACTATATATCTATATACATATTTTTGTATAATATGTGCATGTATAAGTATAAGTGTTCTTTAACTTGCCTTTTGTGGCGCAGGCCGGCAGAGAGACAAAAATCTCTCTCGAGGGTATTCTAGAGCTAGCTTGCTACTACTTAATCATAAGTAGTTAGTACTTTTGTTTTCCATTTTATAAATCTTTTTGTCTGTGTTTTTTTTTTTCCTTTTTTTTTTTTTTTTTGAAATTTTGAATGGTTACAAGAAGTTTGTATTAACTGACCGAAAGCTTTTTTTTGCCTGAAAATTAGAAGTAGATTAACAATGCCGTGTTTTGATGGTCTTGTCTTTGCGTTTGGCAGCAAAAGAAGGAGTGCAAGTGCAGTACAATTTTACTGCTAAGGGTAGCTATTTGGATATAAATCATTATGGAAGGAGAATTAGGAGGAGAAGTGAGATGGCTTCACATCATCTACTTTCTAAGCCACATGGGTCGTGTCGAGCACCCGCATCTCGTCCGCGTCCACCATTTCACTCGCACCGGTGTTTATCTCCGAGGCAAGTCATTTTTTTTTATTTTTTTTTATTTTTATTGGGCTTGGGTTCTTCTTCTCTTTCTTTGAAAGCGGATTTTGTGAAGGATACGAAAAAAATACTCTACCAATATATAGCTCGTCATATTATTCATATATGTCTATATTATTTGATTCTTACCACTATAAGAAAAACTACATTTAATGACATATAATTTATAATATGTAGTTTTTGATTGTTGTTGAAAAGTATATACAACAACATCTCCAACAAAGATGCCATTAACGATATTGGAAACAATAATTAACGACATCTATATAGATGTCGTATTAAAAATCTCCTTTTAACAACAATAGTTTGGTATCGTTAAATTATTTAACGACAAGTAGAAGATGTCGTCAAAGTCTTAGAGATTCTACGACAGCCCTTATAGACGACATTGGTCAAGATGTCGTCTATAAGGAATGTCGTAGAATCTCCAAGACTTTGACGACATTTCTTACTTGTCATTAAATAATTTAACGACACTAAACTATTTTCATTAAAAGAAGACCTTTAATACGGCATCTATATAGATGTCATTAATTATTATTTCAAATGTTATTAACGACTTTTTGGTTGGAGATGTCGTTGTATGTACTTTTTAACGACATTTAAAATCTACATGTAGTAAATAATATATCGTTAAATGTAGTTTTTCTTGTAGTGTACACAATTTTTGAAGCTCAAACATGAATATAGGGAAATTGTCCAATTTATTTTGTGTTTCTTCTGTGTAACAAGATGTTAAGAGATGGCTTGGAGACTTGAGAGGAAAGGACATGCCAGAAGCCTATGCTTGGTCCTACAAAAGGTAAATTTCTTTTCCTTTTTTTTTTCTTTCTTTCCTTTTTTTTTTTTTTTCTGAAAGTGTTCCAAAAGGTAAGTAATACTTAGGTTAAGACAAAAATAAGATATACTTGAGTTAGAAAGTTGAAAATTGCCTTCGAAATTTTTGGCCACTTAGACAGGTAGGCTAATAATGGTAATTCTGAGTCATAGCGTTAATTTGTATAAATGCAGGAGGTACAAAACAGGATATTTGTGGCAAGACTTAGTAGATGACGATCTCATCACCCCACTTTCTGACAATGAATACGTCCTCAAAGGATCCCAAATTATCTCTACCCCTAGTGGTAATATACACACACACATACATGCTTACAAATAAATATACATATATATATACATATATATTTATTTATATAATTCAATGTACCAATTGATATTATTCTATCAATTATTCACCGAATTTTGATTTGGAAAATAAGTTGCTATTATTTTTTCCTCTGGTTGTATTTGTTTGTTAGAAGTTGTATAACGGTGCAAATTAAAAATTGGTAAGTTGTTGCCACGTCATAATTGGTACTACACAAATTAAATTTAGTTAATAATTTGGTATCCCTATTAATATATTAATTATTTCCAATATTTTAATTTTTTTTCTAACTCATAATTAGTAGCTAAAAATACCATGATGAGTACATAAATTAAATTTTGTAGATATTTTGGGACCCCTTTTTATATATATTATTATTTACAATATTTTGATTCATTCTAACTTGTAATTAGTGCCTAAAACTCCCCCTGCGGTATATATGATTTGTTTCATAGATAAGAAGAGAGGTTCTCGGTCATATTCTTGTGCTGAAAAGAAAGCCCCAAATGATTCTATATACAAAGAGAATTCCAACAAGGTTCATCATCAAACTGAAGACAAAGTTCAGCCAGAAAAAACTACTACAGCAACTTTGTCCTTCAAAGAATCCCACAAAAAGATTTGCCCAGATTCCAAAACTGATCCACCATCCAAGATTTTCTCCAAAATCAATGAAGAATCCTCTAGTTTTGCTAGCTCGGAGAGATCCACTTTAACTGATGAATTCGATTTAGTCAAGTTGAGTTTGTCCAACAACAATTCTCTACCATTGAGTACTAGTGATCACAAGAAATCCGAGAACAAGAAGAAAAAGAAGACAGCAGCGGGGATGGGGACGGACGACGGGGGAGTAATGGGCCGCGTGCCGGCGGGGGGGTCCACGTTCTTGTCATCGTCATCGTCAAAATCGCCTTTGCCTGCGAAGACGAAGAGCTTCTCGTCAGGAGTTGCCTCGAATGTGATAAGGAATTTCATAACTTGCGGTAAAGTGGACACCAATGACAAAGTTTTGGTCATGTTGAATAAAAATAGAAGAAGTGGTGGAGGCCAAAATGATAACAGTAATAATAAGGCTCGTGATGGAGTTCTAATTAAAGGGGATTATCATGGCCGTTTTGGTAGATCATCATTCAGAGTTTTCAGGACATGTTGGGATCACCAGGAGGAAATACATCAGGCACGGAGGCACAGTACTTCCAGGTAACTTTTAAAATTAATTTTTTTAAGAGATATTATATCTTTTTATACATTCTATTTTAAGTTAATTCAAAATCTATACCTTTATTTTTAATTTCATCAAATATATACCTTTATATTAGGTTTAATACACAAATTTATACCTTACTTCAATCAATAGCTAATTTTGACCTTTAAAATGATCAAATTTTCCTTATGTAAAATAGAGAAAAATTAGAACTTTAAGAAATAAATAGAAAACAAAAACAAAAACAAACAAAACATCTATTTTTAAAGATATTCTATACTTTTTTAGTCAAAAACCTTAGTATAAAGTTTTTTTAAATTTATAAAGTTCTCTTTTTTTTTTTCCAATTTAAGGATATTTTAGACAATTTTCAGATCAATTTTGAAACTGATTAGAAAAAGATATAAATTTGTGTATTAAATATAATGTGAAGTTATAAATTCAATAAAATTCAAAACCGAAGGTATAGTATTTGAATAAACATAAAATACATGATATAAAAAAGATAAATAACCTTTTTAATTTAGTGTGGATATTTAAACTCTTCGCCTTTTGGTAGAGTCGGGTGAATTTACCACTAGGCAATGTCTAAACAAGTTATTAAACCCATTTTAGTAGGCACAATAATAAAGTTAATATGATACATATCTTAACTTGTCGATCATATGTTGTTAGTAATAGCAGCTAGATGATGATAGAGTTTTCTTTTCAAGGAAAAATTCAGTTATTAGTGAATTATGGAGAATTGTTAAGAGCCACTAACTAATATGATCCCATCATGTTAAGTAGTGGCATGTGCCTCATTTACATATATAGTTAGGTACTTTCACAAGGATTACATGGTCTTTCCTTCTTTTTTCTTTCGAAGGTGTTCAAGGGCTGATTGAGGTATAAATGTAATACATATAATTACAATTTTTCTTGATTTGGTGGTAACCCATTTGGACGAGCAATCGCTACTTCGTTCTCGCCTTTGAGTGTGCAGGGCTTGAATCATCCATAAAACGCCTATTCCTAGGTGCCAAGCTTGTGTGAAATATCTTACTTGCCTTATTCCCGGAAGTGGGTTAAAATCCCAAAAGTGAATAATTGCAAAGATTTTATATATTGTCTCAGTACTTGTGGCTAGTCCTCTTATATGGACTTGACCTCCCTAAGGATGCTTCCACAGAAGAGGCGAGAGGTTCTATCCTTCGATAGGAAAAGATAAATGAAGAAACACCTTAGAAATTTTGTGGATGATGAATAATCAAGTGGAGATTGAAGCAAATACAGAGAGTTTTTCAATGGGGATTTCCCGACTTTGTTCCATTGTTTTGAGGGAGAGGATAGGAACAGAAAAGCATTCCCCAATCCTTCCCCGCCTTGTTTCTATCTTTAATTTATTTCGATTAAAAGAAAAGAAAACTTTATCAACAATGCTATATAAAAAGAACGTGACAAGGGTTACATAATATAGTGGTATACGTAAGAAAGCCAACTACTAGGGCCTAATATGGCTAGTGCATTTGTCAGCACCATATTAACATACACTATCACAAAAACTGCATTTATAACAATGTTAGGCTGCTTATTAATTGGGACAAATACTTTTGTGGGGTAGAGGAAGTTATGATGAGAGGAAGGGACCAAAGAAGCAGCAGACTGATTTCTCCAAACAAAGGACCATTCCTGCAGCTTACAGGCCAGTCGGGAAGCCCAATTGCTCGTAAGCATCAATTTCAATGTCTCCTTGCTATTTTTATTTTTATGCTTTTTAATGAAATAATTTTATTGGGCGGCTAAAATATAATAAAATTTACCATGGATAATGGTGGCATGACAGCAAGAAAATGACCAGGGCTTTCTCTTCTATTATTTAAGGATCGATTTTCCTCGTTTGTAGCATAGAAGCTACAATTATGATCTGGCTTAAGCCATTATGACTTAGGCATAGTGAATGCTAATAGATAAATGTATGGGTCAGTTTTTCATGTCGTTTCACCCGTGATCTCAGTAGATTCTTCTTAACGGGATAAGTGGGGGTGTGAGGATATTATTAATCCCTTCTTTTGTCAATAAAAAATAATAATAAAACTTTAACATGAATGAGATTTGGACACTTACCTAGAGAAATTAACCACAATTAGGTCCACGGGAATAATTTCTCTGAATATGAATCCCGAAACCTAACTAATGAATGACAAGGACCTGCTAAAATATATAATTAAAGTCAATGTCATTTAAAAAATAAAACCCAAATTAGTTAACAAAAGTAAAAGTAAACCCCTAATTTAAAAACAAGCTCAACTGCCACTGTGAAGGCTTATGACTTTTCCATTAAACCAAAGTCACAAGACAAACTGAATGCAAATATTTTAGACAAACACATTCATATATTATAATTGTTTATCAGCTTTTGACTCTTAAACCTTTTTCAGTACTATGAAGCAATTAATGACAAGCCTTTGACGAAGCCACATAAATCGTCTTAGACGACCAAGTCACGGCAAATTTCCTTATTTATTGTCTTTAATTATTATTGCTCTTACGAAGAATCAAACAAATTACTGACTAGAGTAGCAGATTAATGTAAAAAAAATACGAAGAACTATTACATTAGTTTGTTATTATTATTGTTTTTTTACAAATTTTCAATATTAGTTTTAATTTTGTGAATGCCTAACCAAAAAAATACCGAATCATGTGTTACGTCTATTGTATAAAAAAGTTTACTATAAAATTATCAAACCTTTTAACGATAATTATCAAATAATGTTTTATAACCTATCAAGTGAGGGAAGGGCCCTTGTAGAGCCTGTGAGAGGGTGGGGTCTTACACGATGGGCACAAATAGAACTACAATTAATCATTATAATAAGTTGCTAAGTTTTGTGTTGTAAAACCAATATAGGCAATGTGGGAAAGCGTTCAAGCCGGAGAAAATGCACTCTCACATGAAGTCTTGCAGAGGAATGAAAGCTTTAGCTGGAAGGAGCACTTGGAGTTTTGCTCCAACTACTCCCATGGAGAATAGTACAGCTTCTTCCCATTCTCAGCAGGGATCTACGAATACTTCCTACAAAGAATCAGCTCTTGGCTAACTTTTAACCAACTGAAGCTATACATATTTCTCTTTTAATAAACACCCTTTATTATTATTCAAAATCCCATATACATGATATAATGTTGCCCCTCACTCAATGTGTCTTATGGACTTCTCTTTAATTATATGTAGCGATGTTGCAAATGAATATCTTATTATGTAACCAAAAAAAACAAAAACAAAAAAAAATAACAAAAACAAAAACAAGAAGAAAATAAAAAAAATAATAACTGCTCTTACTCTCTTTAAGAAATTATAATGTTTTCTCTTTAATTTCGTTACCACTAATAATATGGAGCCTAATAAAACATTTTTACAATTAGCGATTTGTACTATACACAAAAATTTTTCAGCCAATAAAAGGAACAAAAATTATTGCCAATACATCAATAGGATATTTATCCTTCTATGCCCTCTGTTTTAAGTAATTTAAAAACTATACCTTTAGATTTTAATCTCATTAAATGTATACTTTCACATTAAATTTAATATACAAATCTATACCTTATCTTAGTTAATAGTTGATTTTGACTTTTAAAATGATCAAATTATCTTTAAGTAAAATATAAGAAAAAGAAAAACTTTTAAAAAAATAAGAAGAAAAGAAAAATAAAAACACATAAAATACTTATTTTTGAAGGTATTCTATATATTTTTTAAGGTAAAAATCTTAGTATAAAGTTCTTTTAAGTTTTTGAAGTTGTCTTATTTTTTGATTTGATGGTATTTTAGTAATTTCTTAGATCAAAATTGAAGATTGATTTAAGTAAAAATATGAATTTGTATATAAAATCTAATCTGAAGGTATAAATTTGATGAGATCAAAAACCAAATATATATTGTTTGAATAAACCTAAAATATAGGATATTAAAAGGTAAATAACCCTCCATCAATTCATTCTGAACTTAGTTCCACAAAACTCAACTATGGAGACAATATTGCAAGGGAGGTTGTGCAGAAAAATAAATCAGGCATCACCTCTTAATAATGTGACAAGTACCAACCCTGATAATATGATACATCAATTACCAATAACCCGTTAGGAATATAAGTTCCAACCAAACCTAAAATATTATAATAATTGAAATTTTGTGGGATATCTGCAATAAAATTGGTTTAATTCAAAATTTTTTTATTCCAACTATATTCCAAAATGGGTTATAAATCCGGAAATTGAACGTATCTTCACAGGTCCTAATCAACAATGTTTCCAAGAGGGAGTGAAAGTTGTCTCATCCATGCACTAGTAAAGCCTCTAGCACCAAGCTATACAAGTTAATTTTTGTCAAGTTGTCAGTTTTCATAAACTCCTACAAGTTTAGTTTACTTTAGATGGTTTGTCAATAAGAAAACTTGGAAATGAAGCAATCACTTGGTAATAATATTTTGGCTGTGCAGTTAGATTCTTCAATCTTGGCTCTGTATGTGAATAACTAACCTGATTTTGAAATGTCAGCACTAGAGAGTAATAACCCTACCTTGCCATTCCCGTTATGTTCCGCCATGGATCTACTTACAGACCGGTAACAACGGCGGGATCAACGTGTTCAAGTAAGAACCCGTATAACTTCTTTTTCAAACTCTCGATCCTCTTGTCTTCCCAAGCTCTGTTTTATGCCAACTCGTCCAACCAGTGATTGACCCTCTTCAGCTGCCCCAGCAGAGACGCAGGTTCAGGGCTTTGTTGCTCTCTTTTCAGACCGAATCCAGTTTTTAGTGAATCCTCTAACTACTTCAAGAACCATTCGCGAGAAGCCAAGAGACGCTTTTTCGTCTAAACTTGCTGCTTCTTTTAATCTGCCTCCCTTAGAGGAATCTTCCCTTTCGGTACTTGATATCCTCGCCACCGACGAAAGTCACCCTGAAGAAGGCGGAGACAACTTAGTACTTGAGTCTGATAAAGGGGTTCCGCTGTTTCTCTTTTTTTGGTTGCTTGCAGGCGAACAATTCTCAAAATCTTCTGCAGGAGAGTTCTCTAGGACAACAAAATGACATTTCTTGCCATTTGAAATTTCATCCCTGTCCTGCTTTCTGAGCAGATCGAATGCGGAGAGATTCATTACTATGGCAGCTTTAACCCATGATGCAACATTATTCTTACTAGCGGAATCTTTATGCACATCTGGGGACAAATTTTGCTGGGGGAATATTTGGTTGAATCTGCCTTGGGAAGCCTTGAATTTGCAAAGAATCAACAATCATTGCTGCACTTTGCATTCTCTGATTGAGGTCCAACTATTTCTGCGCCAGCGCTCCTGCACAAGACTTCTGAGACGACCTGCAGAGTTCTGCAAAAATGCTGAAACAACCAAAAAAATAAATAAATAAATAAATAAAAGAGTGATCACTCTGCTTTCATTTTTGACGAGAACACAAATAACTACTAAGATCATTCCCAAGGCTATATTGAGAAGAAAAATATCACCACTAGCATTACCAACAACTCGAATTATCTCTAAAATGAGATCTCAATGGAAATAAGAAATTTGCTTTTTTATATTAAAGTACGCCTTTACATTGATTCCAATATAACAGGTAAAGACTCGCTAAATTTGATAACCAAGTCATGGATCATACCACATTTAACGAATGACACCATCTGCTGCCGACGCTTCTTCAAGCGATGTACAGCAGCTAAAAAGGTGATGTTCCGATGATGAACAGCTTGCTGCAACGATCAAGAAAATAAGGCAGAAGAAAATAACAGTGATATCAAATAGAATACGAGTCTACGTCATTAAATGCTGGCTAGATTTCACAAAATATACCTTGCCAAGCTCAATACTCGCCGGTGGGAGCACAACCCATGAGATCTTCAGTCCAGGCCCGGTTTTGCCAGGGAGTGGCGCCTTTACATGACGGCTTGGAGTCGTGCACTCGGAATATGATGACTTCAATTCCTTTTTAAGAGGTTTCTTTGTTGACAACGGAGATACGCTGTCGTTTTTGTATTTTCACGGTTGAGATATTCGAATTTGGATGCTTCAAAGACGGAATGGTCTTGGGAGAGGCCTCCTTGTCGGAAACAACCCGAAGCAATAGCAGCGTAGCAGCCTCATGAGCATGCAGATGCAAAATGCTTGGAAAGATGCATCAACTCGCAACATTGACATCAAAGATCACATTATACAACTCCTAGATCTAAAAATCCTTAATCATGGAGAATCATTATCAACGTGCGCAGGGCCACAAAATATCCTACATGACTGACATTAGTTCTCTATCAACCTGGCTAAGAGATTTACTATAAAAAATGCTTGGAGACACCACCATTACTAAAAGAAGGTAGACCCTATTAGTGGAGCCATGCTATAGGACTGGTTTTCTGTTGGTGTACAGTGTTTAGACAACCGATGTCGTCCACCTTAGCAATGTTCATTCGATAGCTTCTTATTATTTTCTTCATTTTAGATGTGACGACCCTCTCTACGTGGCCATCACTTGACTTAACGTGATCATAAACTTTAACATACTTAAAGATAAAGTGCAGAAATTTCAGAATAATTTTTTTTTTTAAATGGATTCTTGTTGTAGAATCCTTAACATAAATCTTTAGAAGGAATAATAACTGTTTTCTAAAACTTAGTAATAAATGAATTCTTGATAATAAAGAATTCTCAACGTGTAACTTTGAAAGATATAATAATCATTTCTTAAAACTTAATTTCGTAAACCGA
>CAMOHE010039595.1:0-23222 GCA_946598075.1 Artocarpus hirsutus
AAACTCTTAACACTATTATAGAAGAGCCTTATCTATTGGTATTAGTGTCCATAATTTATTGATCTTGATAATCATGATGTTACCGTTGTCGGGTCACCGAGTTGAGCTTGGTCGAATATTGGGCCCATAAAGGCTTGAGGATGATCTCGACCCATATTACTTAGATGTATTCCAAAAGCCTCTTTTCCGATGAACCCTGAGAAGGTTAAAAGTTCTATTCACGTTCATGTTTGAATCAGAAGATCTTCAAAATAGTGATAAGCACTCAAGTTGATAATGATCTACCAAATTTAAGATATTCATAAGAGATAAGTCCTATAAGTAATCACGGTTTGAATTTAAATTAGACTCAAGGAGTAGGGTATCAACCATCTCCAAGCACTATAAATAAGGGTTAGTTCCAAAGAGTAGCCTAATTCCAATTCTTTGCATAATGTTACGTCCTAAAAGAGCTTTTGTTGAGAGGTGGACAGCCCAGGATTTAAATACTGCTCTTCGGTCCTCTACCTAGCCGATGTGGGACTTTTTGTACGTTACACTCTCCTCCACCTAATCGCGTGACGCCTCCGTCACGGATCGGCTCCAATATAACGTACAAAAAGTCCCACATCGGCTAGGTAGAGGACCGAAGAGCAGTACTTAAATCCTGGGCTGTCCACCTCTCAATAAGAGCTCTTTTGGGACATGACAATAAGTCCTAGCATTAACTTTGTAAACAATATTTTCTCATAATAAAACCCTACTATCCGAAAAAATCCATAATAGATGTAATCTTTAATTGGGATGAATCACTCCAAGTTCTTATTATTGCTATTATCTTTTTACCGCTTTATTTATTTCATACGTGAGTGATTATGTCCATGAAGAATTAGAGAGAGTCTTATAAAACGTTTTGCACATCGACAGTTACTAATCACAGTCTTTTGTCTCTTTTTCCTCTTTGGAGGTATAAAAAATACCACAACAAATTGCCATAGAAGCACGATGTTGCTCAATGCTCCAAACAGTAGCAAAAACGTGTCAATGTGAAATAATGCAATTTCTTTTGGAAGAACAAAAAAAAAAAAAACTTTCCTGGCACGTTCGCAGATGTGTTTTAATTGATAGACGTAGAAAAAGTAATTTCGACTACATTTAACGATTGCAAAATATACACTATTGATAGAGTTTTTATCGAAAAAGTCCTCATAAAATAAGGAAAAAAAAACCTCAATCTAAACAGAAGCCCATGATGTTTAAGACAAAGAACTATGCTGATCAATAGTCCAAGCCATGGACTAGGGTCAGAGATCTTTTTGTTCTTTCCTCTTTGTTACTCCTTTTGTTTTCTTCACAGATTTCATGAAAAGAAGGAAAGTAAGAAAGACCAAAGAAGAAAGAAAAATAAATAAAAGTTTTTTACTCATCGAGTCCACGATCCGTAGTCAATACGAGGAACTCCACAAGCAATCGCTCCCGCCAACCTCAGCTTCTTTTAGTCGACTTTTTGACCAACCAATTTATTTATTTATTTTATTTATTTTCATTTTCATTTTCATTTTATATCTCAATATATAACGAATAACGAATAACCAACTGTCTTGTGCACGCATACCACGTGGCAGATCAGTCTTAAGTTAGACGAGGACCATCCGATCCCTTTCATCAACCGATGCAAATTAAGGCAAAGCCGTAGAAAGTGACATGTCGTTCATAGCTTCTGAAAAAACGTTAATTATTTTGTCTTAAATCCTCTGAGACGATCTTTGACCGCCTTACCTTAATTGAATTATTCACTTTATTTTTGGCAAAAAATAATTTTTATTATTTTTTAATTATAAATAATGTAAAATTTTTATATATTATAATAATAATAATAAATTTAATACAATGTAAAGCTCTTATATGCTACAATAGAAATAATTATAACCAATAATTTCTAATAAAATTATTGAAAAAGACAAGACCTTTGTAGCTTCTGAAATCTCCCCACACTGGCTTTACATTTTAATTTAAGTTATATATAATCTATATATGGTATAGAAGATATTCGTGCATGAATCGAAGTCTAGCCTAGAATCTTAGTGGGACCCATTTTTAAGTCCGGTATTCTAATCCAGTACGTCAAGCCTTATCCAACAGAGCTGCACTCTTAAATGTGCTAATCTCTATAATGTACATTAATTCCATCAAAAAGGGTCTTATTATTAATTGCTTTTTTTTTTTTCAATTTGTTTAGGCAATAAAAAAAACCATACTAGATATTAAAAAAAACTGTATTTTATTATTTTTTTTTGTCTTTTTTTTGCTTGAAATAGTTCCTTTCTTCTTGAAAGGAGAGATCGTTGGCTTATGGTGGCGGGTAGCCAAGCTTAGCCAGTTAGGCGACATAAAATGGCTCCGCCACCCTTTTCTACGTGGCAACTCGGTCGATTTTTGCTCACGTGGGGGCAAAGGAATTATTATTGTAATATAATATAGGCTGTACTATATGTAGCCGGCAATATTATATTTGTGTTTTCAAAATATCAGGATGGATGGATAAAGAAACAGAGCGGTTCTGTAACATTTCTAACAGCTCCACGGAGAAAAGGCCACGTTTCCCTCGTTTGGAAAAGTCACAGAAGTCCGCTGCGTGACTCTCAATTATAGGACGGTACAGGACAGCCCCTGACGCAAGTGACCAAAACCACACAAAAAAATTCTTCCATGGAATCTTCAGGCATGGCTGGCCTGCTTTCTCTCTCTCAGAGTCTCGCTCACTCTTGCGAACTATATTGAGATAATTTAAAATAATTTTGATTAATTGAAGGATTTGGCTTTAAGACAAAGAGATGCTTCCCACTAATGAATCCAACAATGTCCTAGGAATTGATGAGGGGTTGAAAAAGAGGAAGTTAAACTAAAGGTAAAAGCTAAGGCATCTTTACTAGAAGAAAAATATTTTTTATTCTTATTAGTTAATATGTCGTTATTTATAAAATTATAAATATAAGTATAACACGTAGTATATTTTTTATATTAAATTTTATTATTTTGTTAATAGTAGATTATAACTCCATAAAATTAAATAAAATTGTTCTTATTAAACTCACCATGAGTATGCCATTTGCAAAGGCCCAAGGGCAAGTCAAACACAACTTATGTGCTTGGAAATCTTGTGATGCTAAAACTGTAAGTTTTTTTTTACTTTTTTTTCCCTACTTGATGAAATACAAGATTATCACTATTACCCAGTGCTTTATTCACTTTGTCTTTGAGGATTCATAAAATTCACTAAATTGATTTTACTTAAAGGATCGACTCAGTTTTTATTTTTACCAACGTGAGTCCAACTCATTGACCGACAGGACCTTTAGTCGTGGCTCTAGAATCTCAATCCTTAAAATATCTTTACCATTGCACCATTCTATTAGATTAAACTTAGATGAAAACAATGCTCATACTAAAACGGTGTAGTGCAGGGAGCGGAGGGAGCCCAGGCCCAGGGCCTCCCTGGATTTTTCATAATTTATGTTTTTGCCTATACTTTTAAAAACTTTTCATGTATGCCCCCTCTCATTAACAAAATTTTATCTATGCCCGCATCATTAACAAATTCTTTCCTGTTATTTATTCATATAACAATTACTTTTTATATATACCTCATTAATCTTTTGTTCTAATTGGCCCCTATTTCAATAGTATCGCTCAAATGTGTTTCTATTTAAGTATTTTTTTAGTTCTCTAAAATAATCATATTTTTCTTAAAAAATATGGCCTTCATAAATAAATTTTCTAATTGTTTTACTGAAATAATTTTTCTTAATTGTGTTTATACTTAAACCTCTTTTCATGCATCTCTTTTACACTCGTAAAACAATTTATTATTAGTTTTGCTCTATTATAATCATTTTTTTCATAAGTGTTTTACTTGTTTTATTAAATTAAACTCAGAATAAAATAGTAAATCAAGAAGTAACTAAACTTTAAAGAAAATTTTACATTTATGTAGTAAAAATTCATGTCCTTTTAACTATTTTATAACACTGAAAGTTGATTTATTGATAGTTTTTAGCATTTTTGGCATTCTTAGTTTATGCCTTTTGAAACAAAATCTTGGCTGCGCCTCAGTTGCAGTGTAATGCATACTCAAAATCTTTTAAAGATGGGGAGAAAGATCGGTGTCTCCAAATTTGCAACAATTTCAGCCGCATGATTCGATCCAAAATTGAAAGCACTTATTGGAGTGAATCAAGTAGATGGTCATCAGATCCCGTTGACGAGCAAAGAATATTTACCCCAGTATGTGAAAAACGTGAGGCACCAGTTTGCATTACGAGGCAGAGGATTATGGCCTTGCACGTAATACGAATAAAGCAGCGAGGCTCGCCCATTATTGTATTTATTATTGTATTTGCATAGATCAATTTCGCTTTTGACACCAAAAAATAACAATTTTCTAATTTTAATTCTTAGAGTCCGTTTGATTCATAATTTTAATCACAACTTAAATTATTTTGCTATAATATTTTTTCTCATAAAAATTTAAATTTTTATTCAAATTTTTTATTCAAATCTATGAACCAAACAAACTCTTAATCTTTCAATTAAAATATCCTCGAGTTTTTTAAAATTTTAGTTATGGTATCATTTAACAAAAACTTTAAAAAGCTAATAGATTTTATCACGTAAAGCGTACTGAAAGTCGGGTATCGTGCAACTCTCCTAACAAAATATGTTAATTTTTAAGATTTTTGTTACAAAGATATTATTTACATTGGAATAGTCATGTGAACCTCTTTAATGAAGGTGTATATTTTATTCAACTTGGGAATTTGGAATTCCCACCATGTACCTCCCTCAAATCAAATCATGTAATCTTTATACAGCACAAAAATAAATAAATAAAAAATAGCATTTTTTCGTGGAAGGTGCGTACGGATGTATACTTTGGGAGCATTAACTCTTGTTAGTATTGTTGCACGCATGGCATGGGATGCCACTAGGATTAGCTGAGAAGTGACATTTGGGTAGATGGTTTGATGTATATTTTTCGACATGCATTTAATATCCAAATGCAGTCGGCTAATCCTTTTTATAGTAAACTCAACCGTCGTTCTTTTTTTTGAGCCAAAAACAAATGAAGTTGGGAAAGGAAATTCCGTTTTATCAAATGACTTTTGTATTTGTAATTTGATTGTCTGGCAAGTGCTGAGAAATTGTAGCATAATTATCGGTGCATATATACCGTAACATGTGAAAGTTTTACGGTGTTATTAATTCAAACTATGATTTGAGTCAATATGTCAAATATATGGTAAAACCTAAGCAGTAGTGTTATCTCAAAGCCGTGTCTCACTAAATGAGTGTAGTGAGCAGTTCTCTAAATAATTAGAAATTTCATTTTTTGTAAAAGAAAATAATGTAACATAAAGGTTTAAACTATAATTCAAACCCGTTAGAAAAACGGCCTCCAAGTTTTCACTTATAGGGTGTTTGGGAGAGTGGTGGGAACCACTTTTACTGTAGCATGTGAGAACTATTTACTGTAGCAAATTTGTTTTTTGTTACTGTAGTATGTGAGAACTTTTTACTGTTTATAACTGAGATTGTGGTGGGAACCACTTTGCTAAACACCCCCTTAAAAATCAATAATTTAACCAAGTTTGTCTCCCAAATCTGAGCATGCAGCATATATCGAGACATGAAATTAATGCTCCTCAAATCCCAATTAAAAGTTTTAAACAAGGTAGCTCTGTTCAACGACCAGGTACTCCTGTTTGAAACCAAGGAAAGCAAAGTTTAAATTTTGAACCGTGATTATTAAATATCGTACAAGTCATTCCAAAATTCTGCGCTTGGTAAGATTACACATACATTGGACCACCGCACAATCATTGGCCCAGCATTGTTGTTGCTGGAAGGCCAATTGAATCTGCCTTCCACTAATGGGACAAGTGATACCCATTGTCGACATTCAAAAGTTTTAAACCCTTTGCTTCTTTATCAATATTTCTATATTCTTTTCATCTGTAATAAGATAACTGATAAAGCCAAAATCTGTGCAAATTAAAGCCTATTTGATGCAGGAGAGTTAGCTATAGTAGCCATTTCTATATTTTAGCTTTGTTTGTTGTTAGTTTCTTGTTATTTGTCTAATATGTTATTTATTTTAGTGAGTATTTGTTATCGTTACGTTAACACTATTAATAGCCATATTAGCTAGTGTGTTGGAAGACTAGAATTTTGAAGATCGAAAACAAAAGTTCGAGTGCATTCTCTCCATTTGGGGATTTTTTCTCTTGTGAGGTTTAATTAAATGGAATTTAGAATTCTCCGTTTTAATTATGTCGGTAAAATTTTCTCATCACTAAGAAAGTTATCAAACCATGAATCCAAATCATAGGAATTTAAGTTTCATTGGCGCTTAAAATGTTCTTCAATTATGATCCACTCTCATTAAAACATAGTATTTTCCATTCAATTTTGCCAACAAACACAAGCAACTCTTTAGTTACTTTTTCTTTATATGTGGACCTCATCAACAAATGGGAAATAATATTCGGTTGGGCGCGACCCCAATTTAAATTCTCTTGTCCATATGGCATTCCATGATTGGATTATTTTTAAGTACCTATCACTACGGAATAAGCAAGAGCAATTCTTCTAAAGGCATATTTGTCGCCAAGTTCTAACAAACTCAATGTCTCAATCATAGCATAGTTGCTTGTGTCTCAATGTTCCCAAACCAAAGCGAATCTGACGTTATAATCATGATAACAAGTGGAATAATCAACGGGGAGCATCTAATTTTCTTGTCTAATATTGTATTTTTACCTTTTTTTTAGCTTTCTAAGACACTAGTTTTCCTTTGTGTAAGCATTAATTTTCTTATTATTGATTGTCATTAGACTTGTTTTAGCTTTTGCCACAAAGGCATATATATTATAAGCAAGGGATGATTGAAGGAGCCATGAATCTTAGTCTTCAAATCAAATACAAGAATAAAAGTTGATTTGAAAACCTTATCTTTGTTTAAGTTTTTCTCTCTCTCTCTCCCTCTCTCTCTCCCAAGGAATGTTTGTCTAAGTTTCGATCCACACAAATAGCTTTTGTTTAGCTTGGAATTTGAATGACCATGATGAATGATTGATGTATGGATTAATGGCTTTTTGGTAATAAGTAGTCACATATTAAGCATTTTTTGGAACTTACAGAAAATATCGTCCAAAAAATATTGTCTACTAAGATAATAAGATGAACTTGGGACCGGCTAAAGACCTAAGTTAATTGCCTACGAGTGCAAAATTAAAACAAGATTTTCAAATACTGAGGATGTTTTTTGTAGTTTCTCAAAACAGAGATGAATTGAGAAATAATTAAAACTAGAAAACATATTTATGTAATTAATCCTATTAATTTATACTTGTCTGTGATGATTCATTTTAGTTACATGGCGCACACTTTTTTAATCATTGACATAAAAAAAAAAAAAAAACGCAAAACAAAACAAGACGAAGAAGAAGAAGCGGCTCCTAATTGTGAGGGAAACAAGAAACAGAATCCGAGCTTTTAATTATGAATCGCTTTGAATTTCACTAACAGTGTTACCGTGTCATTCTCTCGCCTTAAACATCATATGATCGCCACATACAGTCAAGCTCACAAGCCTCATCTCTCTAAATGTTCTACAAAAATTAATCCTGTATTATCCTTTTGCTTGCACGGACTGTTTGT
This sequence comes from Artocarpus hirsutus, assembly GCA_946598075.1. Taxonomy (NCBI): domain Eukaryota; kingdom Viridiplantae; phylum Streptophyta; class Magnoliopsida; order Rosales; family Moraceae; genus Artocarpus; species Artocarpus hirsutus. The sequence continues at coordinate 7,699 of CAMOHE010039595.1, forward strand.
GTCTCTGTCAGTCGTTCTCTGCTTGTGCAGACTTCACGCGTCTTCGTGGCCTCTTCCGATTTCCTGTTCTTCCTGCAGCGTTACCATTCCTGTCCTCCGTGTGCTGCAATGTAGTTCAAAACCTTAAAATCACCACCGAGCTTTTAAAAACTATACTGCACTTTTCAGTAGCAGCAGATAGCAGAACACACTAATTTCGAAACCACAAAATAGGCTCACCTTCATTGGGACAGGATTTTTGTTTACCGGGTTCTTTTTCTTCTTACATGAAAGTGGGTTTGGACCCTGCAGATAAATACATAGAAGGCGAGACAGATTGAAGCATTCTAAGAAAATCTGAAGAACAAAACCATATATTGCTGGCATAAGAAATATAAGACATGAGAGTAGTTTCCAACCTTTGCTCTCTTTCTCTTAAATTGAACTGTATCCTTCACCCACATTCCGTTTTTTGCCTTCCGTGTTATTTTTACAGGCTGCATCTTTGAGTTTTGAACTCCTAGTTCTTCCTTAATGCCCTTCACTCTCTCCTTTAACACATTCTGTTCCCACTCAGACATATCAGAGCGCTCTTTATCTAAACTTTTAGCATGTTCACGTAGAGATGCTGATATGGGCTCAAGGAAAAGAGCATTTCGCAAAGCAAATATAATGGGAACACCATGTATCTGTGAGTAAAATGATTCTCAACAAGGACGCTCAAACACTAGAAAAAACATCCATAACAATTCAATTGGGAATTCATGCTCAAACCATCATGTGACAGCCAATAGAGCATATCACCCAAATGTGATATTTACAGAAGATACACAAACAATAGGCGAAACAATCATATCAAAATAAAGGGCACACACATGAAGAGACTTGCTAAGTTACTGACCTTCTGAAACATCTTCCGAAGATCACTGTCCTGAGTAGCAATAAAAAAGTGTTCGGAATTGGTTTCCCCGATGACCTCTGCAATGCAAGCATCAGCAGCCTTTGGCTTCTCATGTTCACATCTGCCGTTAAAGTTTCAAACACAACTTAGAACTTTTACGCACAAGTAACAAGTTCCAAAACCATTAATTAATCAAACTGAATTCCTACCTAGCGATCATGAGATTATTGGCTGCATCTAGAGACTCAGAATGAGATTGACCAAGCCTCTTCAACTCCGCAAGAGCACAACTATAACAAACGAAAAAAAGCACATGGGAAAATAAAACTGGAAACGAATCAGAAGGGAAGTAAAGATTTGGAAGGGCAAATGGGGACCTAGTAGTGAAGAGCTTGACAGGGGCACCAAGAAGATTGGCAAGCGCATCATCGGCCGGTACAATGCGATTGACGAGCAAGTGATGCACAAATGTGCCATCACAAAGCACTTTGAAGGGCTTTCTGAACCCAAAGCAAGTAATGTAGATTCTCAGAGACTTCCTGACACGCCTTTGCTTTTTCACTCTCATCTATAAGCCAGATGCCACGTAACAAATGATAAGAACCATGTTAATTTCTGAAGTAGAATCAAAACTTAGCTCTTTACTAATTAGAAAAATGTTGCAACTTTTTTACAAAATAAGCTAGAAGTTTGAAAATTTAGAAGAAAGAATAAGAAATCAATACCTAATTAATATGAAAAACAAAATTTAGAGACGAAAAAAACACACCTTTGATTAAATCTCAGTACTTGTTGATGGCGATACTGAGAGCTCATAAGATTTCTTTTAGAGAGCCATAAAAATATAGAAAATTATTCAATAATTTTGTTTTTGTTTTTTTTGGTATTTTAGTGCACAAAGGAACATCAGAATTGAGAACTCTGCCATTTACAAGTAACAAAGGTTTGCACTTCTAATAAATGGATTCACCTTTTTTCATGGGAAAGTAAAAGCATGCAGATGAGAAAGAGGCAGGGAATCGAACGGCGGCTGAAAGCTTACCGGAAAAGAAAATCGCACGGCAGCGGCGGAGACAGAAGGCAGGCTCCGCTGGTATGAATGTCGAGGGCACGGCGATGGCTGGCTCGCGAGCTGGTCGCACGGCGGTGGGCGTGCGGTGGTGGGTTGGGTTGAGTTGCGAGATGGTCTGGCGACTGTGGGAGAAGCGGGGCTGGCTGGAACGGTGAGGCCGGAGGAGCTGGTTTTGGGTGGTAAAACTAGGGATGTTTCATGCTGCTGACGTACTTTTAGGGCATTTTTGTTTTTTGCTTTTGTTTTTTTGGGTTTTTGCTTTGCTGTTTTTTATTTTGAGAAAACAGATTCTTAGGATTTATGAGATTTTTAGGATTTACGTCATTTTTATAGTTATTTTTTTTTATTTTTAAAGGAACTAAAAAAGTTAGGATTTTATTTAGGGAAAAAACGACTTTATACTTTTTATTTTTTTTGTGAAAAAAATCACTTTAATGCTCTATATTTTTAATAATTATTAAATTTAAAACATATTATTGTGATATCCAAAAGTTTTTTTTGAAAGAAATCACTTTATACTTTTTGTTTTAAGAAAAATCAATTGATTTTGCTATCCTACATTCTTCTTTGAAGGGGAAAAAAAAATCACTTTATGCCTTTCATTTTAAGAAAAATCACTCTATTGACCTTTTAAAACATATTACTTTGATATACTAAAGTCTTTTTTGGAACAAATAGGATATCCTTTATATCCTTTTGTTCATTTTTATTTAATGTGACCAAAATTTCAAAATATATTATTTCCATTCTTTTATTCATTTTTATTTAATGAGATTAAAATTCCCATAAAAAACCCTTTATATCCTTTTTTCACTTTTATTTAGTGGAACAGAAATTATAAACATAGAAAATAAAATAAAATTTTTTGACATTTACATATCAAGATTCATAAAACATAAAAAAAAGATAAAAAAGAGACACGGGTGAGTCTTATCCGGATATAGCGGGTCGGGTTTGGAGCACTACCTGGCATGAGAGAGAGAATAGAAGACCTTGGGTTTATCCATGGCTTCCGAGTTTCCGTTGATGTAATCGAAGCTTAGAGCAGAAGCAGCATTGAAGAATCGAGTAGACAGAATATGGGCACTTCAGCTAGCAAACAAGATAACGCAACAAGTAACTCTTTCTCCTTTGTCTAAACATCTTTACATATATTAAACAAAGCTCTTGATTAAAGCAAACACAAAGTGGAAATTTCTTCGAAAATTCTTGCTCCTTTGATTCTCAATTCAGACACCTGATGATATAAACTGAGTCTAAACTATAAATTGTTCAACTTTTCGAAAAATTTTAGATATATGCGTTTGTATATGTTAAAAGTTTGTGTAAGAGTTTGACTTATTTAATGGCGTTGAAAACGATGATGATTTTTGAAAATTTTCAGGTTCTGTTAAAAGTGTGGCTGTTATTGGTGCTGGTGTCAGGTAATTTTGAGTTGAATTTTTTGCATTTTCGTATTTTTACTGGTTTTAAGTGAGTGATAATTTATTTTTTCTAATTATTCTCATTAATTGGGTTTGTAAAAACATCTTAAACATAACCTAGGTCTTTCATATTGCGTTTGATCTCCATTTTAGAAATTATACCGTACAAATATTCCAAAAATTAGTTTTTTTTGGGTGAAAAAGTTGAGGATTTGGCTGAAACGATGTTATGATGGTGTAGTGGGCTTGCTACAGCGTACAAGTTGAAATCACATGGCTTAAACGTGACAGTATTTGAAGCTGAGGGAAGAGCTGGTGGCAAGTTGAGGAGTGTTTCTTCGAATCATGGTCTAATCTGGGATGAAGGTGCTAATACCATGGTAACCTGTTTGTTTGCTCTTTTTTTTTTTTTTTTTTTTTTTTTTCCCCCTATTTGTTTTTAAGTTTTAACTTGTTCTGAGGTAGCATGGATGGTGGAGTTTTGTTATGATCTGAAAACAACTGTAGTGATTGGAATTTAAGATTTTCGTTTATTTGGTGCAGACTGAGAGCGAAATTGAGGTCCAAAGTCTGCTTGATGATCTTGGGATTAGAGAAAAGCAGCAATTTGTAAGGACTTATGCTAAAGTTGAAAAAAAAAAAGTGCCCATTTCCTTGACTCATTCTGTATCAACTAGAACTGCCACAGAATTGTAAAGCAATGTGCTGTTATTATTAGTTGACTTGATATTTGTGGAGGCTGCTCTTGGATTTATTATGCTCCTTTTATAATTCAATTTGTTTTTCTTTTTGTTGCTGTTACAGCCAATTTCACAGAACAAACGGTATATTGTTAGAAATGGTCAACCAGTGCTGGTATCTCCTGCTTGCTGCATCCATATGGCTAATATTACCAACTATTTACTATTATGTTATTTTCAAATCTACTATATGGTATTTTGTGTCTGACCTTGTCCTTCCCTGTACATCTGCTCATGTTATATATCAGATACCTACAAACCCAATCGGATTGATTAAGAGCAACTTTCTTTCTTCACAAACGAAGGTTTGTAAGTGTTTGTGCTCATCATTATGAGATTTATTTTAAATCATATATATATTTTTTAATCATTTTGTAGTGTTTTGGGCCGATTCACCACGAGCATAACAAAGTTTAATGCTTATGCATAAATGGGGCTTGCAGTTAAAGATACTTTTGGAACCATTTTTGTGGAAGAAAAGTAGCACAAAAGTTTCTGATGATCATACCCAAGAAAGGTAATAATTGGTAACGATGAAGTTTCCATGTCATTAAAGAATTCTTTGTGCTTCCACTTTTGTTGTTTATTATTTCTTGAGGATGTAATTTGCTAACTTTTTTGGTTTTCTGCAGTGTTGGTGGATTCTTTCAGCGCCACTTTGGGAAAGAGGTATATTGCAGTTGCTTGCCATGATACTGATTTCATATTCCTGCTAGAGCTAAGTTGTTGATCTCTGTGAATGACTTGATTATGCACATAACTTGGTCTGATAATTGGAAGCTGATGGTCTGTATGCCCTTTCTCACCGCATTATTGATGCTATTCTCATCATTACTGTCTTGTTTTTGCTTAAGGTTGTTGATTATCTCATTGACCCATTTGTTGCCGGCACAAGCGGTGGAGATCCTGAATCTCTTTCTGTGAGTGATCTTTCAACTTTGTGTAACCTATAAGGAATTTAACAATGCGACTCTTTTCCGCTAGTTATCTCTATGATTATGATGCTACAGCTGACACTACCTTTTGCCATTTCTCTGTTATCTTAGTTTGTTAATGTTCAGATGTGAAAAATCTAGCTATGATTCAGAAAGCTACTGCACCTACGTTGTAATTAACTGCTCTTTTTTGACTTTCTTGCCGTCTTTTGGACAGATGCGGCATTCTTTTCCAGAACTATGGAATTTAGAGAACAGGTACATTTTAGTCATCTTTTTTTTTTTTTTTTTTTTTTTTTTTTTTTTTTTTTAGTGATGGCTTGCAATACATTATGCCAATCTACAAAACAAAATTGTTTTATTGCTGTGGTAAATTTTATTGGTGATGATATTATTGTCAATTAGATGCTGCAGATTGATGTTAGTTTATAAGCAAAATAATTTCTGTTCTCTCAGGTTTGGTTCCATTATAGCTGGGTTGATTCAATCAAAGTTGCTTGCCAGAAAGGAAAAGAGTGGGGAAACAAAGCTTTCTTCGGGAACAAAGAAGCCCCAGCGCGGTTCATTCTCCTTTCAGGGTGGCATGCAGGTTTGTTTGTTTTTGTTTTATTTATTTATTTATTTTTTAATCATGACCGGTAGTGCTTACCTATTCTCCTTTTATACTGGGATGTAGATACAAGAACATTTTGTTCATTTTTATCTTTGCTTCACACTCATATTTCTCTTCAAACCAAAAATTCCTCTATACTTTTTTTGATCTTTATCCTGTGCAGACACTAGCTGACATGTTATGCAAAGAACTTGACAAAGATATTCTGAAGCTGAACTCAAAGGTTTTATCATTATCTTATGACCTTAACGGCAAGTCTGAAACAGGAAATTGGACAGTCTCTTCTTCTGCTAAATCTGACAAGCTTTCGAAAGGCTTATCTGTTGATGCTGTAATCATGACGGTTAGTTGAATTATATTCTTCGTTGAAAGGAAGTTTAACTTGCACAATAATTTACATTTTAATTCTTACTAAGCATGCTTGACTTTGCATCTGAGACTGCCATTATTATGCAACTTGTTTGCAAGAGTTCATTCTTCAAAGCCTTGTCTTAGGGTACTTCAATATGTTTCCGAACATGCACCTTTGCAGTGCACATTTTCTCTTTAGATACTTCAACGTTTTATCTTTAATGTTTATTTTATGAATCAAAAGTATGTGAATATGATAAACTTGTCTTTTATAGGCTCCACTGTGCAATGTCAAAGAAATGAAGATAACCAAAGGTGGAACGCTCTTCCCACTTAATTTTCTCCCTGAGGTATCTCTCTGCCTTTTCGAATTGAAAGCTTATGCACATGCTTTATGTTGATTTTTCTACATAATATAGACCTTCCTTTTATCTTATGGTTGGCATAGTATGGAAGCATGTGCATTCTTGCACAATTAAATGTAGAAAACATGAAATCTTCAATGAGGTAATGGTATAAGAAACAATAAAAGTTTTGTTCATCATCTAAATATATTTTGTCATTTATATATATATTTTTCCAGCATTTGGGAAAGATAATGATGCATTAAGTGTCGCCTTGCAACATTTTTTTGACACCGTACTTATTAATAACTTTATAACAAGCTTTTTGGTGTTGTGACTTGTGATTGAAGCTTTTATTTGAAGAAAATAAAAGGTCCATGATGTGTACAACAGTACAAATTGACAGCAGTTTTCTAGTGTTAGAATTATCTCTGTCGTTGATGTTTCAGGTAACTTATGTGCCACTCTCAGTCATAATAACCACCTTTAAAAGGGAGAATATTAAGAGGCCCCTTGAGGGGTTTGGTGTTCTTGTTCCGTCTGTGGAGCAGCAGAATGGTTTAAAAACCCTTGGTAATGCTTTGCCTATTTATTTGTCCTTTATTGTTGTAAATCTGGTTCATTGTGATCATTTTTCCCGTTATGCCTTGCAGGTACTCTCTTTTCCTCTATGATGTTTCCTGATCGTGCACCTAGTGACCAATATCTTTATACGACCTTTGTTGGGGGAAGCCGAAACAGGGAATTAGCAGGCGCATCAACGTAAGCAAGCTTCAATTTTTCTTACTTTGTCTACACCTTGTTGCTATAAATTTCATATGCTATTCACTCTTTTCTTTTTCCTATTGGTTTTTTCTATTTTGTAGAGACGAACTGAAGCAAGTTGTCACCTCTGACCTTAGACAGTTGCTAGGAGCAGAAGGAGAGCCCACGTTCGTAAAGTAATGGTCTTTTCCTTGTGATTAGTATCAAAGCGAAGCTTCTCGATTATTGTTCGTTTATCTGGATATTTATCTTATGCTTGAAGCATGCTTAATGACAGTCATTTTCACTGGAAGAAAGCATTTCCCTTGTATGGGCCTAATTATGATTCAGTTATGGAAGCTATTGAAACGATGGAGAAAAATCTTCCTGGATTCTTCTATGCAGGTATTTGGTTATGTGACATACTAACTTGTAAAAGGTAAAACAAAAAAAAAAATGACGATCATCCCAGGTTTAAACTTAACAATGCAAGATGAATTTCCTTTTTGAGATGATGCCACGTGAAAATTATGTGCTTTTTTGCATTTAGATACTCAGTTGTTGCTACAATTATTTCTGAATTGTTTGTGTTTGTCCTTGAACGTTCGGTAGGCAATCACAAGGGCGGGCTATCTGTTGGCAAAGCAATAGCCTCCGGATGCAAGGCGGCTGAACTTGTGATCTCGTATTTGGAATCTTCTTGATATGAGATTTCACTTGGGCCCTGGTTGTACAAATCTAAACTGTTCCCTGTATGATATCTTGCACTTCATACGTTGTTGTTCCTCCAATTAATATCAGTTTTCAGTTTATCTTTTCTTATGATAAGTGTGGTCTTTTGTGATTATTGTTACGCTGAAGAAAAAAATTGTTGTTGCTTCTTTCCAGGACTAAAATCATCATAAATCCGTCCCTTAACCTTAAAAAGCTATCAGATTAGCCCCTGAATTTTAGTATGTCTGTCCGTAAACTGTTAAAATGGACGATAAATGAGGACGCGACTAGATTTGTCAAAAAGAAAAAATCATCCGTATGGCCTGTGTTCTTTTGCATTATTACAATCATGCCTCTATGTTTTCATAATAGGGTATCTAGCAAAATAGCTTGAACTCAAAAGATAAGTTCAAACACTATAGCATGTGAGAGTTTTACACTATAATATACCTTTGTTTTATGCTGTAGATGGTTCAAGTCCATGAGTTTATATTCATGTCTCAAACGGAGGGTAAAATTGTTAGTCTGACCACCGTGAGGCTTTTTGACAAGAAATATCTTTTTTTCCCTCCCCTTTTTATGACTACGTATTGATATTAACTTTTCTATTCGAGCATATGCTCAACGTATTAAAAAGGATGAATTTGGAGTTAAATTATTTTATTGTTTCAAAAGAATTTGGAGTTAAATTATTTTATTGTTTCTTTAGTTAATGTAATTTTCAATCTTTTTTGGGTAGTTTATATGTTGATTGTTCACACGTTGTTGTTGTTGTTTCAATTTTAATGTCGAAAAGTCCCATGGGTTGTCTACATATTTTTTGTTCTTTTTTCAAAGGGGCATGAATGAAACCAAAATTTTAAATGAAAATCACAGTACAATTACTTTTTTAAACTATTTGTTTGTTTTTTTTTTTTCCCAAAATGAACCAAACTTTTAATTGAGTTTAATTTTCACTTTTTAAGATTTATAATCCACAAAATTGTAAACTACTATAGTTGATTCATTGATTATTGGTTATTTAGCAGATGCTCAAAATTTTGGGAGATAATCAAAATGTTTTAACAAGTACGTAATAAGTCAAATTTATGTGGACAAATTAAGAGAGAAAGAGTAAAAAACAAAATTTGGTTCGGGTAAAATTATAGGATGTTTGGGAGAATTAGTTTGAACTAATTTTGGTTAAAAATATTGTAATATGTGAGATCTTTATATTGTAGTACATTTTTTTTTCTTGATATTATAGCATGTGAGATCTTTATATTGCAGTAATAAAAAATTTTAGTTGTAACTCATATTACTAAACACCATATTAAAGCGATTATCTTGATCGGCGAGCTAGCTGGCCCCTAGCTTTAAGGTGGCTCTGTCAAAACATTACGGGTCTCAAAATCCTTCTATCATCTTTCCTATGAAACCTTCTTGGCTAACTTGCGGGTAGATATTTATGCTAGCTATTTAGGTTACTCTGCACAACACGTGGTCTGAATATGGTCCATCCTTGTCTGTAATCCGTTTTTTGTTTTCATGCAGAGAGAAATTTTCTAAAACAATGTCAGTAGCGAGGGCCATACTCTCTGAAAACAATGTCTCAGGTTCATGTATATCTTTCATAGCTTAGTTTTTCTTTTTCTTTTCACCGCACACTTTAAACTTTGATGTGGTTGAGTGTGGGGCAGGAAGGGGTCAGATGCTTGTCGATAACAGATAATAAAGTTTAATTTTATTTGTTTATTTGTTTATTATTATTTTTAGCTTCCAATTTGATTAGAATCACTAGAATCACTCATGCTTTAAATTGATACTCCAACAGACCGTCCATTTGTTGGTTATTCTTTGTCTTTTTTTCCCCCACAAAAAAAAAAAAAAAAGAAAAAGAAAAAGAGAATCGTTGTTTCAAAGGCAGTAGATAGTGAACTTTTGCTGAAATTCTCGTCATATAATTGGTTTCTGCTAAAATAAGAGCCGATGTATACTTTTCCCGCGGTTATTTTTTAGTCATCGTCTTTGTCTGCCTTGTGCGCCTATATAGAAGAGAATCTTTACAACTTTTGACTAACGTATAAATCAAATATATACACACACACACACACATATGGTTTGTTTTTGTTTTTTGATTTTTTTTTTTTGCCGTAGTGCTTAATAATTATATATTGTTGCAATAGCCTTAGAGTTAACCAGAAGATATGCTAATATGAAAGACAAGTATATAATTAATTATGTAAAATTCATAAAGATTCATTGTATCTAGTATTCTAGAAAGCAGTACTATTGATCATTTGTAGATTTAGAACTAATTGGTTTAAAACATTATATTTATAGTATTTTTTTGACATTGTAACATATAAGGATTTATATTGTAGTAACTAAAAGTTTTGATTTAAAGTTTGAACTGAGAATACAAGACACACGGAAAATATGGAATGATTATTTACATTAATTGCAGTCCTAATATCCTGACTAGGGGAAACTAGATTAGACAAAAAATGCCTTTCAAGATTAATGCTTATCATAAATGCACTACAAGAATACATGTATTCTGATCACAAATCATGGTAATAGAAGTTTTACTTCTTTTCAATCTAAGAAAAAGAAAAAAAAGAAAGAAAGAAAGAAGAGAAGGATAATCTGAAATCTGGTCGTCCGGGAAAAATCTGGTCAAAAGTGAGAAAGTAGTTCGTGTTGAAAGCTAATGATCACTTGCTTTTACATAATGGAAGTCCTTTACACATCATATTAGATGTGCAACAATTAATTTGGTCCTTTGAATGTTGGAATCTTGATACTTAGTTGTGAAAATAAATACATTAATAAAAATGACAATGCTGATTTTGCATGCCAAAAGCAAAACAAATTCAGTTGTGTTGTCGTTGCAAATGAGATTATCAGTCTTGCACTTATAAAGGTTAAATTTGTAAATATGTTGTGATGACAACACGCCCCACAATCATATATACGATCAAAGAGAAAAGAAGGCCTTCACATCAAAGATGTGGGGTCCGAACTACCACATAATGACGTTGTAACATATAAAGCATGCATCTATCCATCTTTGTATCAAAGATTTATATATGCAACAACCTGTAATAATGAAATCAATGTTGACTCAGTCAGTTGCCAAATCCAAACGACAATAGTACAAAAGCCAAAGTCCAGCTCAAACCGGCCCCCCTAATCCAAACCAACATGCCTTATCTCTCTCTCTCTCTCTCTCTCTGTCTTCTGAGAACGCAATTCCCTATTAATATTTGTTCCCATTTCGTAAGTTGTATGCAACTTTCAAGGCGTAAGTGGGAAACCACCGGCACAACACTAACCACATGGTGCCTATGGATTGATGGGAGTGGCACCACCACAATTGAGCCTCTATGGCGCACTTGTTTGTCACTGTGAACAGTGTGTCCATTTGTGATAGATAATTAATAATAAAGAGTATTTTTCCTTAACACTATGTAATCACCAACGAAATTCATTTATAAAATCTAATATTTAATTAGGTTTAATTAATAAATTTATTTTTAAAAATTGTAATTTTTGGTAAAATTGTGATAATGTATAATTGAGTAGTATTAACTGAATATTTCTCTACGAATGTGATGCAATATTGGATATTTTTAATACAGATTTTATTAGTTTAATTACTCAAAAATTTATAAATAATATTCACAAAATAAATTTTTATATCACAATTAATTGTAAAATTGTGATACAAACATATAGGTAATTAGAACACAAATAAGACATTAAGTTCACCAAGACCCAACCCAGTGTAAAAAGAGGCTGACGCAGTACAAGTACACTGTTAAGTGAAAACGCAGATATAGAAAATGTTACGTTTGGCCTCCAAAAAATAAACCGAAGGTAAGTAAAATAGTTTACACAGTCTAAGGTTATGATTTTGCACTGATTTAACCACGATAGTGTAAGAAAAATACTATATTGTAAAAAATTACACAGGGTAAAATTTACGCCCCACAAAGTGGACACTCACTTGAATTTTATTGGGCCACCAATTCATGAAAGGTGGCCCAATCACATGGTGACACTTGGCAACCCAAAGGGTTACTTGATAAGTAACTAAGTGGATGAGGAAGCATTAAATGCATGTTTATCAAAAAAAAAAAAAAAAAAAATTTCTTCCTTCTTTTTCCACAACTCCCACGACAGCCATTGTTGAGTTCTTTCAAAAATTTTCTCAACCCAAGCCTCTGCAAAAATAACCCCAAGCAAGTTCAACAAGTTGAGTTCAAGGAATTTCCACAAGTTTTAAGGTAAAAACTTAAACTTTTTTAAGGGTTTTTAGGTAAAAATCTAAACTTTTTAAAGGGTTTTTAGGGTGTTTCTTGGGAAAAAGAAAGAAATCTAATCTATGGTGTTTTTGCATGAAAATAGTGTTTAAGAAGGAGATCTAAAGGAGCCTTGGAAGGCTAGAAATCAAAAAGTACTATTTGGGGTAAGTTTTGAAATTTTATGATTTTTGTTTTGATTTTTATTTTCTAAAAGGTATATCGGTTCTTGAGCTAATTTTTGATTGAATCACATGGAAATATGAAATATGGTATGTTGAGAACGTGAAAATTAAGGTTTAAATGTTGAAATTGGTAGTTTTTGTAAAAAGTAACTTTTTTGCAATTTTGGTGTTAGTTTTTCAAAAATGATGTTTAGGCATGAAAAATGATTCAAACAAAGGTTGGAACTGCCTTTGCAAGGGTAGATTTATAGTTTTAAGATGGATTTTTTTATAAAAATACCCTAAGGACTAGATTGAAAGAAAAAATTTTCCCTCCGTAGATTTAAAAATTGCCCAAGAACACCCCAGTGAGAATTTGAAAAAAGTTAAAACACGAAAGTTGTAGATCTCGATGAAACTGTTAGGCATTGGAAACGGTTCATCGAAAATATCAACCGTTTGTGAGATTCTGATTTTTCAAGAATTTGTTAAAAGTGAAAAAATGTTAAAATGGCAAAAACTTCATTTTTCTAAATGATTTAAGATCTGGTACTTTGAGCAAAAATGTTTCTTATGAAAAATAGGAAATTTTGGTTTAAAGCGAAAAATTTTAGCCCTACAGGCAAAATTGTCAAAATTTTTCAGTTTTGGGGTAAACTACGAAGTTTTGCTAAAATAGGGCATAGATGTAAAATAAGGAGATCCGACCAACTAGGGTGTTATTCTAAAACTAGTACGTTACTATTTTCGTTAGAATGACAAAATCAAGCTTGGGTAAGTCAGTAAGCCACGAAGGGTAAAATCATCATTTTTGCCTGAAAAACCCAAACCGCTCTGAAATGTTTCAAATGGGAAAAGGAAATAATTAGAAAGATTTCCGCCATTCGTTAGAGACGATAAGATAGAGTTAGACAGAAATAAGAAAACCAGTGGGTTTTAGAGTTGTATATAGTTGTGCAACTCAGTTCATTAATTAATGATCACTTTGTGTTGAAACATAGTGAATATTGGCTAATGGCTTTGAAATTGGCCAACAGGATCCTAGAAGTCTAGGAGAAAGGAAGTCGAGGTTGATTCAGTCAATAGTTGAATCAAGTAAGTACCAATTCCACCTACAGTATGAATTTGTAGGTATAGAATGTGGTATGTGCATATGAATACCTATGTATATATCAACGTGTATACTTGTGTGTATGCTACAATATGAGTATCTATAAGTATGTTGGTGTATGCCTGTGAGTAGGGCAGGCAATACGGGTTGCGACACGACACAAATCCGACACTTTTTTGCGGGTTAGTGTCAAAAAATTTGACCATGGGTCATTTTAGTGTCGACCTGAAAATGACCCGTCAAAAAACGGGTCGTGTTTGAGTCAACCCGTCTGACACGAAAATGACACGTTTTTTGACCCGTATTTAATTAATTAACTTTAAAAAAATTAATATTATTTCATATATAATATAAGCCCTTAAAAGATCAAACTCTACCTCTCTTATCACTCATCTTCTTGTTGAAGTGGTATAAAACTCTTATAATTTTAGTTTTTTAATATTATATATATTAATGTAGGCAGGTCATAGGCGGGTTACGAGTCACAATTGGGTTACGGGTTAAAAACGAGTCGCGGGTCATTATTTTTTGACACTGTGCATAAGAAACGGGTTGACACGAGTCGTGTTCGTATCAACCCGTGTCAAAACGTGTCGTGTTTGGGTTGAGAATTCTCAACCCGTTCTTGTCACGGGTCGGGTTAGTGTCGACCTAATTTTTGTAAAAATTAACTCAAACCCGATACTAACCCGATCCGTCAACCCGTTTTGCCACCCCTACCTGTGAGTATACTAAATAAATACTTGCGTGTATATTATATTGTATACCGGTCTGTATATTAAAGTATACCTGTGAGTACAAAAGTATGTGCCTGTGTGTACAATATTGTATAAGAACATTTAGGTTTTGTGCATAACATGTGTTTAGTACTCATGCATGTTATAATAACCATAATTAAATAGACTGTCAATTATATCACTAGAAATTAAGAAAGTGTCGTACCGACTCCTGACTTAAGAGAAGTTTAAGGATTACAAGAAGGACAAGGTGTTACGTAGATCTAAGTGCGCAATGGTACGAACACTTGCGCCTTAGTTAAAGATAAGAAATGATAATGATAAAGAAAGCTTGTAAGAAAGCATAATTGGATCATGCATTGAATTGAATGAGCATGTGGGTTATATGGGACTTATTGAGCGTAAGCTCATTAAGTATTTCATGCTGTAGGTATTCTGATGAGAATGTCAGAATAATTAAATGGATGAGCTGGCGGAGGGATGATCGGTGTGTAGAACGGGTATGAATTCTACCGCAGTTAGTTTCCGCTGTAGTATATTTTAAGATATTTTGAAAGTAATGTTTGTAGAATTGTATTGCAAAGGAAAAGTCATTTTATAAATACAAGTGTATGTCTGTATTTCGACGGTTGCTAAAACCAACGTATGTGCAAACAAATGTGTGTAAAATATATTTATATAAAAAAAACTTTTTCTTAAGTTTTCGTATATACGTAAGTAAGAAAATATTTATCACAGCCCGAAAAAGGCAAGTTGTGACACACTATAAGGCCGTGAGTGATTCAAAGTCCTCTGCTCTCAAAATGTGAACATTTTCCATGCTTAATGGTTACATATATTTGCTATATTGGTGGTTTTAGAGGTATGATAATTTTATACTTGACTCTAATATAATACGGTGTTTGAAAAGATAGTTTGAATCAATTTTAGTTTTTTTAGTTAAAAATACTGTAACATATGAGACCTTTATATCATAGTTAATTTTTTTTTTTACGTTAACTCTATATTGTAACAACTAAAAGTTTTAGTTGAAATTAAAATTAGTAAGCATCTTATAAATTGTCTACTTTATTATCCCCTGTCTTTATTTCTTTCTTTTTTTTTTTTTAACAATTTAGCCCGGAAGAAGAACACTTCAATTTTTTTATGTCTACTAATAATTCATAAAGGATCCTACTGCCCTATAGTCACTAAATGTCAAGAGTTTCATGAGAGTCTACTACAAAGTCTACGTTATTTGATTCTGTAACATGGATTTGCTGTCAGAATTCAGAATCAGGCTGTGCAAGGGGGACAAATAGGCCCACCATAGTTATGGTTTTTAGCCTTTAGCCTCCATTTCCACCACTGCCCGTGATCCCCCACTGCTTCCATTAATTAGCTATTCATTTCCCATTAATTATTTTTTT
>CAMOHE010039596.1:0-24571 GCA_946598075.1 Artocarpus hirsutus
CCATCCAGAAGAGATAAAAGATTTATTTTTACGAATCACCACTTTATTCATCCATATTGTATACAAAATTCATATCTTTTATCGGTCAAAAATTTATTTTTTACTATGAAAAGACCTAAATGTCTTTCATATTTTTTAAATTTGAATTTTTTTCTTTTGTTTTTCTTATCCTCATTCCTTTTTTCCAAGAGCGTTTAAGAATTTTTTGTTGTCAAAATTAACCATGGAAAGAGAAAAATAAAGAATTGAATCAAATTTGAATATAATACTTTAATAAATTATTGAGAGTATAATAACATTTTAAATCTTTTTCTTTGACTCAAATTTTTTTTTATTTAACTTGGACCCCAAGGGTTGTAGGTTTTTTCACTTGTGAAACACGCATGTGCTTGTCAACGATCAATCTAATATAAATGCTAGCAATAATCATTCATCAAATTTTTAAATATTGAATAATGTGATAGCAGATTTGTTGAAAATAATTAGTAAATGACGTTTGGCAGTTGCATACGGTTTTGTGCAGCCAATTGTCCTCCTCTCCCTCTATTTATCTCTCACTCTCCCTTTCATTCTCACTCACTCTATCACTCTCGTCTTTCTCTCTCTCTTGGTATCTCTCACTCTCTCTTATTCCCTCTCAAAAATTTTGAAACAAAAATTAATTTCAAGCTTCAGATTAGTGGATTGAAGGCTCAGGAGCAAGATTTAGTAACTACAACTATGATTTAAAGCTTTGATTTGAGGTTCGTTTTGAAATTTCAAAACTTTTTCAATTTTTCAAATTTTCTTGCGTTTTAAAATTCAAGCTTTCCTAAGCTTAGAAAACCTTCAATCTAGGTTAGAAGAACTTAGAATAACTAGAATACAAACTTTGTTTGATCAAAAACGGATTTAAATCAAGATTTTTCATTTTTTTCTATTTTTTGATTTTTCCAAAAATTTTGTTTAAAACTTGTTTTAAAGCATTAAAAAGTAATCTATTGTATTTTTCTATCAACTATGATCATAATTCATGCCTGGGATTTGAGAAAACAAGTTAAAATGGAGATTTGGGCTCGGGAGGCCAAATTCCCATGCCTGAAAAATTCTAGAATTTTTCCAGATCGGTAGGCCAAACTTCGTGTTCGGCAGGCCAGATTCAAAGGGTTCAACAGGCCAAACCTGGAAAAGTTTGGCTGGCCAAACCAAGGCGATCGGCAGGCCGATCGACAGGGTGGAAATTTTGTAATTTTTCACCTGTTTTCATCGTTTCGAACCACGATTGAAATTTTGATTTTTTAAAATAATTTTATAAACCCAAATGGCACACTAGGACACCATGAGATGATTTAGTAACATAGAATATCTCACGCTAGATACTAATAGACCTAGTTTCCATTTAAGGTTGTGCATGGATCCGTGGAGCTAACGTATAGCAGACCGGGATTACAGTATAGGACACCAACATGAGTATTGAGGTAGGACTTCAACCTTTTCCTTGGTAGCCTAGTTTTAAAATGACTTTGGCCTAAAAAGGATTTTCATTAAAACATTTTCAATGGTTGTTTGAAAATGGGTTTTATTGACTATTATTATAAACAGTAGAATTGAGATGGTTTTCATAATGAACCTCATAATGACCGTGAATGAATATATTTGGTAAATAGAGATTTTAATAATTATAAAAAGATATGTATATATATATTTTTAGTCATGATGCCATATCAGAGATCGGGTCGTGTAATGCGCGACCTTGGGGGCAGGTCTTGAAACCCAACTAGGCCACTACGGTGGTGATTTACATATGGTTTGCCTAGAAAAAAAATGATATTCTTTTTGGTCGACCAATAAACGATTTTGGTAAGATTAATTTTATTGAGTCTTTATTTTACTCATTTGTTCAATTTTATTTTCTAATGATCTCTTGAATATTGAAGTTTCTCTTTCAAAATTTATGTTTTAAAAATATAGTCCTACTGAGCCTTTCGCTTACATTTTATTTCTTTTAAAATCTTTTCCCTCTAGGTGGATATCAGCTTAGGATCAGAGAAGAGTCTATTGATAGACCTGCAACTAGTAGAAGATTTGGGTAGGTTGTAGTATAAATAATTCAAGGCATGTATAATCTTAACTTTCTCTTTTATTTTGGACTGTGGTTGTAATTTGATATTGTTAGTACTATGTGTGTGCACAAGATGTGAGTTAGTGGGACCCATTCTTGCCTCACCTTATATTTTTATTATTTTTATTATTTCCTTATTGCTTATTTTGTTATCCTTATTTGTTCAAATATTATAATTGCTCGCTTTAAATAAAAGGTTTTTTTTTAATTTTCATATTTTTATAAATAAATTCCTTAATTCTTAAACCCATGTTTTAACTAAAGTTCTATTTAATTAACTTAATTAAACTGCCATGTCACCTCCCGTACTTTGGGGCGTGACAATTTCTTAATTAATTAATTTCTTTAACTAGTGTTTAATTAAAATTTCTACTTAATTAACTTAATCAAACCGTCATGTCACCTCCCGTACTTTGGGGTGTGACAGAATGGTATTAGAGCTCAAGGTTATGAACCTTGGGAATTATGCACACATAGGTATGACAATGAAATACCATTGATAATCCAAATTTTGTTTTCAAAAGTGAGAGAATGGCACCTAGACATCATTCGACAGCTGATGGCGAGTTTGGAAATAATGAGGGCATGATAAGGGCCATGTTTGCTGCATTCTAACAAATGGTAGCAAGGGTAAGACCGGAGGATTACAAGGCCAGTCATCGACATGCGTACTTTAAGGAGTTTTGACGTGCGTCTGTACCGACCTTCGACAAAAATGGGGACCCCTAGGTGGCTGAGTACTGGCTAGACCTGATTGTGAAACACCTGGATACTCTTGGCGTGTCAGCAGAATATCATGTGGAGTTTGCAGCATATAAGTTTGAAGGTGGTGCCAATACTTGATGGAAGTAGGCTAAATGCTTAGAAAACAATGGTAATATCAGTTGGGACAGGTTCGACGAGTTATTTTATGACCGTTACTTTCCTGAAGGATATAGAGACCAGAAGGCAGCTAAATTCTATAGGTTGCAACAAGGTGACATGTCAGTTCAGGAATATGAGGCAAAGTTTAATGAACTAGCAAGGTTTGCTCCATCTACTATGGCATCGAAACGTGAGAAGTGCATCAAATTCGAAGACAGACTTAAGGCTTCTATTCGATGACAGGTGGTTGCCCTACAACTTAGGAATTTCAAAGAGCTTGTGTCAGTAGCTATATCTGTGGAGAGCGACTATGCGTAGTATTGTGAGGATCAAGTTGAGACGTCAAGAGGACCACAAAGGAGTGGCAGGAGGAGCACTAGTAGTCAACCAACTTTGGAGAAGAACAAACAGGGTAATGTGAATAGTGGTAGTAGCAGTTCATTAAGCAGCAGGTGCAACAACCCCTATAGATTTCACTTTCATTATTGCCAGCAGCCAGGACACATCAAGGGGAACTACCCGATCAGGAGTGCTCACCTAGGACTTCAAGCCGAAGAAGGAGCTAGTCGTTAGCCTCAAACCTTACCTCCATCTCAATAGTTCCCTTAGCGCTAGTTCCATCAGTTCTTTCCCCAACAACTATCATACCCAGCACAAGGACATCAGCCGTAGAATTTCCAGCGCAATACCCTTCAATACCGAGCGTCGAGTACAGCCAGTGTGCAATCACCACCATCACAGCAATATCGGCCAACTACTTCAGGACCTAGCAATGTTGGTAGGGGAAAAGGGAAAGCTCTAGTGCAGGTTTACACCATGACAATAGGGAGTTCGGATGCCTAGACCAGCAATGCGATTGTCGATGGTATGATTCTGGTTCCCCAGTCTCTAGCTCATGTTTTATTTGATACTGGTGCCATTTATTCTCTCATTTCAAGTTCTTTTGTACACGCCTTGGAATTAGAGATAGAAGAATTTGATGAACCCCTAGTCATAACTTCACCCTTGGGACGGGTGTGTGTAAATGGTATATGTAAATCATGTAAAATAAAGATTAGGGATGAGATTTTGAAAAGCAATTTGATTGTAATCCCCATGAGTTCATACGATGTAATCCTAGGGATAGACTGGTTGTCCAGATACAGTGTCATTGTAGATTATCAGCTTAGGAAAGTGACCCTAGTGTCTAACAAGGGGACGACATCGCTTACCAGGGTGGTTGTGATCGGCTAATGAGTGGACGTCTTGTGAAGACATGTTTCGGAGGGCGGAAGAGCCTAGCTTGCTATGCCTTTCTCATGAGTCTAGAAGGAGAGCCCAGTGCCTCAAGAAGAAACGTAGCAATCCTAGTGGTGGATGAATTTAAAGATGTCTTCCTCGACGAGTTGCCAAGATTACCACTGCACCAGGATATCAAATTTGGTATAGAGTTGTTTCCAAGAATAGCACTAATTTTTGTAACACCTTATCAAATGGTGCCAACAGAGATGAAAAAATTAAGAAAGCAACTTCAAGAGCTCGCTGATAAGTGGTATATTTGGAATAGTACATCATCATGGGGAGCATCGTTTCTGTTCGCTAAGAAGCATGATAGAACCCTTAGGCTACGCATTGTTATCGACAGCTAAATCGGGTCATGGTGAAGAACAAGTATCCCTTGCCTAAAATTAATTAATTGTTTGATTAGTTGAGAGGTTCGTGGTACTTCTCAAAGATAGATCTGCAGTTGAGGTACCATCAACTCAAAATTAAGGAAAAGGACATCCCCAATACAGCTTCAAGACATGGTATAGACATTTTGAATTTCTGGTGATGCTGTTTGGATTAACGAATGCTTCGACAGTCTTCATGGACTTAATGAATAGGATATTTAGGCCCTATTTAGATCAGTTTGTAATCGTGTTCATTGACAACATCTTGGTTTATTCTAAGACTTGGGAGGAGCATGAGCCATACCTTAGGGTTGTGCTTTAGATTCTACGGGAGCACCAGTTGTAAGCTAAGAAAGAGAAGTGTGAGTTCTAGTTGACAGAAGTTAAGTTTTTGGGTTATGTCATCTCCGAGCATGGTATCTCAGTGGATCCATCTAAGGTGCAAGCCATAGTAGAATGGGAACGACTGAGGAATGTAGCCAAAGTAAATAGTTTCTTGGGACTCATAGGATACTACAGGAAGTTTGTAAAGGATTTCTCGAAGATAGCAGTGCCACTGACAAAATTGATCAGGAAGAATGTTAGGTTTGAGTGGGGTGAAGAATGTGAGCTCACTTTTCAAGAATTAAAGAATCAGTTGCCTCAGCTCCAATGTTGATTATCTCCAACAGTGATGAGCCATATGAAGTTTACATAGATGCTTCAGGATGCGGACTTGGGTGCGTGTTGATGCAACATGGATGCGTGGTGATGTATGGATCAAGACAGCTACGACCTCATGAGCTTAATTATCCTACTCATGACTTAGAGCTCATAGTGGTGATTCACACGTTGAAGATCTAGAGATGTTATTTGTACTGGGCAACATTCTAGGTTTTCTCCGACCACAACAGTTTGAAGCATTTGTTTATCCAGAGAGATCTAAACTTGAGGCAGCGAAGTTGGATAAAATACATGGAGAATTATGATTTTGCACTGCAGTACCATCCTAGGAAAGCCAATGTAGTCACAGATGCCCTCAGTCAAAAGTCTTTAAGAATTCTCGCCTGTTTGGCTCTTGAAGATTGGAAAAGAGATGCAATAGTAAGTTAGTACGAGTTACGGTATTACGAAGACCACCATCGAGCTTCGGTGTATCATATGGAGAGGACCCCAACTCTCGTTCAGATGGTGAAGCAGAATCAGTGGTGAGACTAGCACCTTCAGGGCATCTGGACGTAGATTCAAGATGGAAAGCAATTTGAAGAATGGAGGATACATGCTGATGGATCGTTGTACTTCGAGAAACATCTAGTAGTTCTAGTAATCGCAGAAGTGACAAAGGCTATAATGGATGAAGCCCATAAGTCTCAATTCGTCATTCATCTGGGAAGCACGAAGATGTATCATAATTTGAAGAGGCAATAGTGGTGGAGAGGTATGAAGAAAGATGTCCAAGAAAACGTAGCCAAGTGTACAACTTGTCTTCAAGTGAAGGTCGAGCATCAGAAGCTAGCAGGTCAGCTTCAACCACTTCCTATTCTAGGGCGAAAATAGGAGCACGTGACTATGGATTTTCTTACCGGATTGCTGAGGACGAAGCAAAGACACGATACAATTTGGGTTGTGGTTGATAGAGTAACGAAATCGATGCATTTCATCCTGTTCAGGTCTGCTTGTTCGAGAAGAGTCCTCAGAGAATTATATCTGCAGAATGTAGTAAGATTACATAGAGTTCCTTTGTCCATCACATCTAATAGAGACACCAGATTCAATACCAAGTACTGGAGAAGCTTTTAGAAGGCTTTGGGTATGAATTTGAATTTTAGCACGGTATTTCATCCTCAGACCGATGGACAATCTAAGCGGGTTATTTAGATTCTCGAAGACATATTACGTGCCTATGTGCTAGACTTCAGTGGGAATTGGAAGAGGTGCTTGCATCTGGCAGAGTTTGCATACAACAACAGCTATCAATCGAGCATTGAACTGCACCATTTGAAGCACTGTATGGACGACTGTGTTGGTCACTAGTGTGTTGGGCTGTACCAGAAGATAGGATTATTCTAGGGTCAGATGAGATTTGTGATAGTAATGAGAAGGTCGCCATAATTCAAAATTGATTGAAGGCAGCTCAGAGTCAACAAAAGAGCTACGTAGATAGAAGACGTAAGGTAAGAGATTTTATTCTCTTGAAGGTATCACCTCGTAAAGGTATCACGTGATTCGGAGTAAGTGGTAAGCTTGCACCAAGGTATTGTTGTGATGTGCCCTAGGCCAATTATGCAATGACCACATATTGACTTTGTTACATTTGCATTTTATTAATAAAGACGTATTTTCATTATTATTTTTTATTCTAATTCCATAAATAGTTAATTCTGCCTGAGGTCATCAAGTATGTGACTTGATAGTAAAACTCTTAGGTGAAAATTGAATTCTATTCTAAATTTTCCCTAGTCGGTCATTATTATTGGGATAATAATGAATGAAGACTAGTATGAAGTTTGACTGATGATTATGTTTTACTAATCATGTGTATGAGATAGTAAGTCAACTCATAGATACATATTTGAGAAATGATGTATTGGATCGACCCGCTATGAGAATACTGTATGGATAATTGTCATAAGTGATTCTCATCACAATAGTATTATCCTAGTCCTCTGTCATAAAATCACCGTGGTTTCCTACATGATAAGTTCTATATTTTGACACAGTCTAATATTATCTTTAACAAGATGATGGAATGGATTGTTGTTGGATATAGGGTGCATCATGTAAGGAATGTGAGTGATTAAGAAGGAATTTGTCCCTCATTTATTGTGAGAAAGATATCTATAGGCCCCTCGATAAGTTAGACTAAAGAAAAATGTATAGCCATACTGGAATGAATTGATAAGGGTTATCAATATCAGTCTACTTAAGGTCGAGAAATAATATGATTAAATAGTATAAGGATGACATAAACCATGCCTTATGTTCAATCAAGGTATCTAGTGACAAAAGGACTTTAATACTTATTGTGGATTAGGTTATGTTAGATTATTGACATTCGTATAACTTGGGTAATCATAATGTCTTGCTAGAGGCTGCTTATGATTTGTGGGCCAGAAACAGAAATTCAAACCCACTACCAATGTTATGAGAACCTATAGGGTCGCACACTTAGAACAGACCAAAAACGAATTTGGGTTTACTGTATCTAGGTTCAATGAACTTGATAATGTCTAGATTCGATGTACTAGATATGTCTAGGTTCATTGAATCTGACATTATCTAGATTCTCTAAATCATATTCGAATTACAAATATTATCTAGATTCTCTGAATCATATTTGAATTATAGATTTTGTCTAGATTCTCTTAATCATATTTGAATTACAGTTTATCTTAGTTAAAATTTGACTCTATCTCGAAGTCAATAGATATATATATATTTATCTATTTTAGGGTTTCTAGCTGAATTAAAAAAAAGAAGGCATTCTCTTATTCTAAAAGGCGAGAACATTAAAAACCCTAAAATTAGAGAGAGAGTCATTTTACTGTAAGGAAAAGGTGCTAGCACATCAATTCGTTTTTGAGAGAGTCTGTTCATGTAAATACCTACAGAGGTTGTTGCTCTAAGTAACAACGTCTAAATTCGATCTCGAATACAAAAAGCTTGAGCTAGGGTGTCACAGGAGTGAACCCGCTCTCTTCCTTCTAGAAATCTTGCCCCTTTTGTCATCCTGGTAAGATTCAATGACTTTTTATCAATCTAATCGAATTGCATGGATCCTGCGAGGGTTTTGTTGGAATTAATTTTAATTTTTCGCGGCTTATTTGAATCACAAATCCAACAAAACCCAACAAGTATGTTGGACCATTTGAAATTACTCAGTGTATCGATGTAGTTGCTTATCAACTCGGCCTTCCTCCTGAACTTTCTCGTGTTCACAATGTGTTCCATGTGTCGATGCTTCGAAAGTGCGAGCCTGAGCAGAACAAGATAGTACCACTTCACGATGTGTAGATTTAGGAAGACACGATATATGAGGAGGTGCCAATTCAGATTATTGATTGGAAAGTAATTAGTTTATGTCGTCGCGATATCCCATTAGTAAAAGTCGTGTGGTAGCATCATGGGGTTGATAAAGCAACTTGAGAATTAGAATCGAGTATACGGGAGTTGTATCCGCATTTGGTTTTTTTTTTAATCAAGTTGTAAATTTCGAGGGCGAAATTTCTTTTAGGGGTGGAGAGTTGTAATGCCCTGAAATTAATTAAGTAATATTAGCGAGTAAAATGGTGGATTAGTGTGCCATAACGAATGTTTTAAACTTAATTTGATCATTTTGTGAAATTTCTAGATTTAAGTTGTCTTTGATTATTTTAATAACTTTTAATTACTCTTAATTATTTTAATTGTTATTTTGAATATTTGGAACAAAAATTTGTCAAAAGTCAAATATATCTTATTTTACAAAACCGTTAACGGCACACAGTTTTCACACAGTGAAACCCCCCATTTCTTTCTCTATTTATACCTCTCTCTATCTTCCTCTCTCCCTTCCACGCTCAATCTCACTCTCTCCCTCTCTCTCGCTCTTGCTTGTCTCTCTCTTTTCTCTCCGTCTCTCTTTCTCTCTCTTTCTCTTAAAATTTTAGAATCAAAAATCAAACCCAAGCTTTGGATTAGTGGATTGGAGGCTCGAGAACTTGATTGAGCAACCGAAAACATGATTTGAAGCTCGAATCCAAGGTTAGTTTTCTAATTTCAAAAAACTTTTTTAATTTTTCAAATTTCCATGCATTTTGAAATATAAGCTTATTTGAACTTAGAAAACCTCTAATCTAAGTTAGAGGAACTTAGAATAACTAGAATCTAAGCTTAGTTTGAAGAAAAACAGATTTAAACCAAGATTTTTTATTTTTCACCATTTTTCCCTATTTTCAGACTTATTCAAAATCATTGTGTAAATCTTGTTTAATTGAGTTCAAAAGTGTTTTATAATGTTTTTCTATCATCTAAATATAATTTCCATCCCTGAGAACTAAGAAAAACAGGTTGAAATAAGGATTTGGGATTTTGAGGCCGAGCACCTGTGCTTGGAAATTTCTAGAAGTTTCTAGTTTGGCTTTGGTAGGCCGAACTTCATGTTCAGTAGGCCGGATTCATAAGTTCAACAGACCAGATTCATACGTCCGGTAGGCCGAACCTGGAAAACTTTAGCCGACTGGACCTGATTTTTCCCAACTAGGGTGACTGGTAGGCCGACCGAGCATGGTATAATTTTGTAACTTTTCACTCGTTTTTACTATTTTGATCCCCAATTGAGACTTCGACTTTGTAAATACAAATGGCACACTAGGACACCATGAGACAATTTAGTGATATAGAATATCTTAAGCTAGATATTGATAGACTCAGTTATTACACATTTAAGGTTGTTCGTGGTTCCACAAAGCTGACGCATAGCAGACCGGGACTATGGTGTAGGACATTGGCATGAGTATTGAAGTAGGACTTATACCCCTCTTCTTGGTAACCAAGTTTTCAAATATTTTGGCCTCAAAAAGGATTTTTATCAAGATATTTTCAATGATCGATTAAAAATAAGGATTTTATCGATTGATTTTATAATAGTAGATTGAGATGATTTTCATAACAAACCTCATAATGAATGTAAATAAAATGCTTAGTAAATGAGATTCTAATGCTTATAAAAAGATATATATATATATATATATGGGCATGATGCCATATCAGAGATCAGGTCGTGTAGCGTGCGACCTTGGGGGCAGGTCTCGAAACCCAACAGGGCCACTTCGGTAGTGAATATTATGGTTTGCCTAGAAAAGATAAAAAGGTACTTTCTACATGAACTATTTTGAAAAAAATCTACTTAAATGAATTTATTTATTTAACTTTGTTTCCTAAGGTAAAAAAATTTTATACAAACTATTTATCTATTTTTAAAAAATAGTCCTACTGAGCCTTTCGCTCACTTTTCATTTGTTTTAAACCCTTTCCCCTAGGTGGAGTATAGCTTAAGTTTGATGAAGGGTTTGCAGATCGGACCTACGACTAGTAGAAGATTTAGTAGGTTGCTATACAAAAAATTTCAAGGCATGTACCACTTTAGTTTTCTCTTTTATTATGGTTGTGGTTGTAATCTAATATTGTCAGTACTAAATGTATGCACAAATTGTGGGTCGGTGGGACCCAACACATATCCCCTTATTCTTTATTATTTTATTTCATTTCATTTTTATCTTATTTGTTTCATTATCATAAATGTTTGTTTAAAAAAAAATTTAATTATCGCTATTTCTTAATTAATTAATTTCTTTAACTTGTGTTTAATTAAAATTTCTACTTAATTAAGTTAATCAAATTGCCATGTCACCTCCCATATTCTGGATGTGACAATAGATTATTTTGTATTCATCCATAATAGATAAATGATTTGTTTTTACGAATCACCACTTGATTATTAAAAGAAAACAAATAGGAGTCTTTAAATAAACTAGCTACAGAAATTAAATTCCTCTTAAATTTAGGAACATGAAAACAATCTCACAAAATTAAATTCCTATAATTATCAAAATACAGATGGATGTCTTCCACTGCATCAGCTAAGACCAAGGATCCATCGTCCATCCAAAGTGTGAAGTCTTCATGTAGCAGACTTCTCGTTTCTTTGAACCCTTATAACGAAACACAAACATGATTAGTTGCTCCAGAATCTGACCCAAATGTCGTTGGATTTCTCAACTAAACAAGTTTCTAAATATAGAAGATCACACCTACCTCCTTGGGAAAGGAAGTCCTTGTAATTCTTTTTTATGTGCCTGACCTTCCTCTAGAAAAAGCACTTGAGCTTTTTTAGGTTCTTTTTCTTCTTCTTCTTCTTCTTCTTGTTCTTGCTATTTGTAGGAATAGAAGACTTCACATTCTTAGCCCATTGCTTCTTTCCACTCCCTGGGTTGGGATTGGAACCAAAGGTAGCTACCAAGTTGGCCTCGCTACTAATAGGAGAATCCTTAATCAGCAACTCGAACTCTTGTAACTGTTTCATCAACTCTGTTAAGGTCATATCCAATCTATTATTTAAATTAAATATAGCTCTAAATGAATCAAATTCCTTAGATAGAGTCTCAAAGACCATAGTCATCTAAGTTTCAACATCGATGTCAGCTCTATTAGTTTGAGCCTCAGTAAGGTAACCTATGACTAACTTCATATGCTCCTTTATAGATGTCCTTGGTCTCTGCTTACAGTTCAAGAGTTTCCCAAGTGCCCCTTGCCACTTTTAAGGCTTGGCCTCCAAACATGTCTTCCAAATTATCCAAGATTTGCCTAGTAGTCTTATAATCCCCATGTTGAGCCTACAACATATTGTTCATGCTAGCCATAACATAGTAGCGGGCCTGATCATTAACATCTTTTCAGTGATCATACACTTGGATTTGCTTATTGGTGGAATCTCCCATAGGTTCAGGAGGACAAGGTGTCGTCAGCACAAATTTTAGTTTCTCAAAGGACAGGATGATGTTTAGGTTCCATTTCTAGTCATCATAGTTCGCACCAGTTAATTGGTTTTTGTCAAGTATCGATGATAAAGCATTCTTGGACATTTTTCATCTACAATAAAGAATCATATACCAAAATAAGCAAACATGCAATAATAATTTAGTAAGATAATAATCATGTATAGCATACAAATGTGTTTATGTGTCCAAACCTTGAAAATATCACAACCTTATAACGATAATTCCTAACTCAAAATTCAACAAGCTCCTAGGGGAGTCTTGCCAAATTCAATCAGGAACACGGATCCCCTCCTGATTAATATATGCCATCCATATGATCCAGCATGTATTAATAATCGTTTCTTTAGCCATCAATTTTATTTACAGAGCTCCCAAAGGAGGTTAATAATAAAATCAACATGAGTGTATAACTATCATTTCAATATTTCGTCCATGATTTAGAATCATCACCTAGGGTTATGCAATGATAAATCATGATAAAATACCTTATCCTCCTAGAGATCCAACCTGGCACATGATGAAGTCCCTTCCTAGGGGTCGGAACCACCATGTGCTACCTATGGACCAACGTTGGAGGCCATAGGTCCTCTCTTCAAAAACCTTCTCCTACTCATTCTTTTGAAATCAAGGTTTTATTTTATAAACATGCATGAACAAATTTTAATGAGCGGCACTCCCTATTCTATATGACATGTTATCAATATACATGGCAAACCATATTATAATACAGACAAGCAAAGCTATAAGCAAAATAATAATAAATAACCGTAGCATTATGGTTCCATCCTAGAGAATAGAAAATAAAGATTACAAGAGATAAATCGAAACATATTATTGATTTTTCATCCTTGAATCTTTAGATTGTATCTGTCTTCATGTAACTTCCATCTTCATGTCTTTAATCCTACACTAATCAAAAACTCCATATTTTCGGTCATATCCAAATTTAATGTTTCTTAGAATTGCCCAAAAAATAAAATCGAAACTACATTGAAAAACACACCTTTTTTAAAAACTTTACAGCTCTTTGTTGGCCTGTTGATCTGTGTAAGCGGCATGCCAGTCGTGATCCATTGGGCTGCTGATCTTTTCAAGTCGGCCTGCCAATCATGGCAATTCGGCCTGCTAATTTGGAAAGTTCAACCTATCGTCAGAGCCATCAGATTTCTTCCTTGCAGACAGCCAGTCGATCCTAGAGGTTTGGCCTATCAGTTTGCAACCATCGACTTACCAAGCCTGAGGGTTCAGCATGCCGACCGAGAAGAGATCCCTTTCTAGAAAATATAGTTTAAATGCAATTTAGCAATTTTATCTTTAACAATTCAAAACATAAAATTAGAGACTCAGAAAATACCTACAAATACTATCATCCATCTTCTAGATTCGTCTTCTTCGAATAATTATTTAATTACAAAATTCTTATAAATTAAAATTAAATAATAATTCTTAGACGAAGATGATAGTCCACCATCTAATTACATGAAAAGCCTAGATACGCATTCTAACCTCTTAGGAACCATAACCGGCATAAATTAATTAATTAATTAATAATTAAATAATAATTTAATCAATCATAATTAATTAATAAACATTCACCATATAATCCATAACAATATATAAATATATAGAAACCATAGAGTGCCAACTTTCAAAAAAATTAAATTCAAGCATAGGAGAAATTAAGATCACATAATTTATATGTATAGCATGATCACAAACTTACAAATTTATGTAAATTCTAGCTCTGACACCAATTGTTAGAAAAATAATACACAGCAGAATTTTTAAACTTCTTACGCCAGAGTATTTCCAAAACACAAGTTTGACACACTATATGCATAAATTAAC
Organism: Artocarpus hirsutus; assembly: GCA_946598075.1. Lineage (NCBI taxonomy): Eukaryota > Viridiplantae > Streptophyta > Magnoliopsida > Rosales > Moraceae > Artocarpus > Artocarpus hirsutus. The sequence continues at coordinate 13,983 of CAMOHE010039596.1, forward strand.
CAGTCTTGGCACCCTCGTAAATGCATAAAATCCTCCCGCAATCCGTGAAGAGTATAACATTCTAGAAGAGCCTCAATCAACTGGTTTTCTTTTCTATTTCTTATCCACGATCGAAGTACGTGTGGGTGCACATTGTTCAGCCTTTCCCCGATGACTCTCCTTCTAACTAATTGAGAAAAACCTAAAGCTATAATTCGTGATTTGTGAACAACAGCTCTCCAAGGAGTTATAGAGTCTCATTGGTAGAGTCTCACCCTAGATTTCTCAACAAATCTAATTAAATATGAGTCTCAGTCCCCATTATATAGAGTTTGGGCCCAATAGTTAGCCCTTATCATATAAGGCCTCAAAAATTTGAATCAAAATCAAATTCGGATCAATCTGCATGAAAACACATGATTTGTTTATCACTCGGTCAACTACCCAAACTAGCAGATTGGCTTGTTGAACCTCTTCCATTGACAGGCCAAACTTGAGGACCGGCTTATCGAAATTGCTTCATCGGTAGGCCAAACTTAAAGATTGGCCTACCGAACTTACGAAAAATGATTCCTACAAATCTTTTATTTCTCACCCGAGATTCTTAGGATAGAATCTCAGTTTTAATTCAAATAACCCAATAAAGAAGCTATCTGATTGAATCGGCCATATCTAGATAATTTCTAGGAAAATAAATATTCCTAATAATTCAACAAGTTTATCTTGGATTAATTCAAAATTAATCCAACCGATAAACATAATGAATTATCTGATATCGATAACTCAATAAGTTCATCTTGAATTAATTTATTCACAAAATTAATTTAATCGATAAACAGGCATAAATTATCTGATCATAACGAATTTCAATCAATCTAATAAGATGACACAAGTCCCAATTATTGAAAAAGCATGCCATATTGTTACAAGATTTTTATGAGCTAGCAATGGGGACTTGATAGACCTATATAGTTCAAGTTCCTGATAATTATGAAACCCAACACTTTAGATATACATTTCATAATTATCAACTCTAACGCTACTCCACTAAAAACTTAGAGTTACGCTCTTGAACTATATATAATTACAAAGCCCGTATAGCCAAGTCTTCATGACATATCATAATGTACCGTATCCTCATAGGATTATCCATAATCGGCTTAAGGACAACTTCTATCTTACCTTCTCAATTATTTTTCTCTTACGTTTCATTATCTCACTATTGAAAAACTTACCATCCAAAGATAGTATACCATTCCGCTACACCTATGTATACAAATGGTTGAGCGCTCTAGTTTTTCAATTACAGGATAATGCATATAAGAGAATATCAACTACTCCTAAAGAGGAGCTACAAATTTCATATCTATGAATAACAGGTCTACGTCATCAAGAGTCATGTTTCCAACGTACGAGCATGCGCACCGCTATTAAAATGTGGATGTCACCTTTTGGCATATCAAAAGACACAACTCAAGACAACTGGCCTATTATTCATCTCAAAATTAAGATACAATATATATGATTGTCAAAAGTGAATCGATTTGTCAAGACAAAATTATTAACCCAAATCAATTCACTTTATGTCCAAATGCAACACATCATCACCTATAACAATGTGTCAATGTTTCTATTCACGGAGTCCACCTCCGATGGTCAAGACAAATCATCTTCTGTTGGGGATATAGACAACACAACAATCATAGATAACATAATAATCTTTGCATGAATAAAGCGCTTAACTTTATTCCCTCAATTGTAGATCTTATGATTTAGATCGTCACCTTAAGAATCATGTCTTTCGCATAATCAGTCAATCATATGCCCAATTCTTAAAGGCTTGATCGACAGTCTCAGATTTTTGTTTGTTTAACATACATTCAACAAATATAAACATAAAAAGGACAAGATTTGGTATATAAATAATAAATAAATTCTTTATTGATAAAAATCTCTCCAAAAACATATTACATTTTTACTCCTTAGGGCATATATGTCTAACAATCGGAGGACAAATGGTGATGTGTGGCGTTGGGCAGGTAGTGAACATCGGAGGTGGAGCTTGAGGCAAAAAGGACAAAATAGGAAAATGGAAACTTTAAAGTATAAAAATGTCCTATTAATTTATACAGTTTAATAGATGGGCTATTTACTTCCAACAAATTTAAGTGTTGGTCTATTTGATATAATTTTCCTTAGTTGGCCTTTTAAGATGGAAGTCAAATCTTTAAAAATTCTAAATTTATTATGGAATTAGAGATCAACAAGCTCAAATAAACATTTTGATCCATTCAATATAAGATTGCTAACTCTAAAACAATTGTCCACTTTAACACTTGGCCTAGCAAAAGAGTCAGAATAGAGTCTTTAGAAACACGCCAAAGGTGAATTTAATTTTGGCCTGATTGTATTATTATAGCTCATAATTTTAGTTATTTTTAAATTTATCCTTATGTTTTTAGAAACTATGAAAATATTATTTGAATTTGAAAAACTTGTTTTAGTTTTATCCCTCATAGACTTTGTTGACAAAAAGAACAAAGAGAAAAAGACAAAGATAGCGATTTTTTAAATATTTTTTTCTTGAGTAAAAAATATTTTAACATAAAAAAACATAAGAGTCAAGATCGTTTTGAAATTTGATGATTTGTTTTAAGGTTTTTCATTTGTAAAATATATTTCATAACTAGTAGTTATGGTGTCTCGCCTAAAATTTTTGTATTTAAAAGGAAGAAATTGGAAAAGTTTTTTAAATTCAAAAGATGTATTTATAATTTCTTAAAACAAAGCGACAGGTTGAGAAATAGTTTAAACTAAAAGATATAATCATGTATTTAACCCTTTAATTTTTTAAGGTATTACAGCTACCCCTAACCTTTATCCAAACAAGCTGTAAAGTATGTTTGACAACTTTGTTCCAACTTCTTTGCTCCAATTGCAGCTATGTATAGCTCTCACATGCTATAAGTATAAAAGAAAAGTATGCTACAATATAATCTCTCATATGCTACATTATTTTGTCTCCAACTATATTCCTAAATACTTTGATAATTACTTATACTTCTAATGAAAGAAAATATCTTAAACCAAGAAGGATTCCAATTATTAAAGTAAAGGGGAAAATTTGGCACAGTCTTGAAATTTCAAAGTGAAAATTCAAAAAAAAAAAAAAAAGAGGAAATATCTATTGGTGGAAATTTTGCCCCAAAAACATATGAATCATTTTTGTTAGAGAAGACAATTTTACTTTACCGGTGTAGCATAGTGTTTTAACCGTCGGATTAGAATTTTAACGGTCTGATAGCTAAATATCCATGCTCTAAGGCTGTTCAAAAAGACCAAAAACCGAGAACTCCAAAATGACCAAAAAAACTGAAAAATCAATTCCAATAGCAAAACAAACCAATTTAGTAGGAAAAGCGACCACCCACAAACTGAGCAATTTGTTTTCAGAAGAAATTTTTCCGTCGACTGATTAGTTTTTTCTTTTAAAAAATATAAATATAAATTACAATAATACATCATATATTAAACACTATGTCATGTTTGAAATTTAAAACTTTAGATTTTCTTATTAAATGACAAATTTTCTTGCTAATTTGCTTAGTTTTTATTTTTTAAGTTATCAATATTGTTATCAAAATGGTTATTTAAAATCATCTAATATGTTATAAATAAATTAGTTTAATAACGTAGATGTTCTAATTCCTAACATCTTCATGAATTGCATTATTTCCATCTTAATAACCATTAGTATTGGTATTTTATAACTTTTATAACTTTTCAATTATTACTCTATTAGTATTATTTTATTGTTGTAACTCTTGACTTTTGGCTTCTTCTACATTATGATTCTTGGCCTATATATATGGTTTTTGAGAACATGTATTTATACATGATATGAAATGATGAATAATAAGATTGTTTCTCTTTATTTTTCTTGTGTCCTTTTATTTTATGCTTTGCAATTTAGTTCTTTGCATTTGTTTTATAATATAATACAATATATTGTTGGGGAAAAAAAAAACAAGTGGAATCGAATGGAATATTGATGGATTACTATTTATACTCTAGCTAGTTACTATTGTCTAAAACCGACCAACACAAATCGACCATTTTTGGTAACCAACCGAACCTCTCTTACAATCAATCGACGCTCCATTTGCATTTCTGTAAACTGACTAAAAAACGAAAGGATAAACACTCCTATCATGCTCTACTAATTAAATAAAATTTGTCTTTTTTACTATAAAAATTGCCCAAAGACATAAATGATGTGGAATCGCAAATTTATTGTGGCCGATAAGCTTCCACGCCTGCAAATGAACTCCTGCCTCTAATCTAGGGTGTCAAAGTCCAATCTTTACTAAACTCGCTTGCTAACAAAAAACCAAAGAGAAAATAATACTAATAATAATTAACGATAAAATGCAAAATGAATTAAAATAAACAAAGCCAAAGCTTTTCCATAAAAAAAATTTATAAATATAAATTCAACTATGTTGTTGTCGTTCCTTCACCAAGAAAAATGGATACAATCCTCTCTAAATCAACCATATTACTATCGAAACCACGCATTTTCCCCGTCCGTACGGCTTCCCAAGCATCTTTCTCATCTCTCGCTTCAATCGCTTCATCTTCCAAGAGCCTCAATCTCCACTTCTCCACTGGCTCCCGAAGACACAGAAACCAATTGGGTTGTCGTTTTCCTTCCCAATTTCGTAAGCTTTCAGTCACTTGCGGAAGTGTAGTTCAGGAGATTGACGAGACTCAGTTCTCGGATTCGGTTCTGAAGTCCGATTGTCCGGTTCTGGTCGAGTTTGTCGCCAATTGGTGCGGTCCTTGCCGGCTAATCTCCCCGGTGATCGAATGGGTTGCTCAGGTTCGGTTGTTTTAATTTGATCTTTGTGAATATTATGTCTTTTTTTTTCCTCCTTCTGTGTGTTTTGGATTTTGGTGAGTTCCTTTTGTTTTTGAAGTCTTGAATATATAGATGGTACTCAAGCTCATATGCTAGTGAAGGACAAGAGGCTATGCGGTAAAGGCTTTTCTAATGTGTTCCTTTCTTTGGCGTAAAATTTTGTTTTTTTTTCTTTTGTTTGTTTGTTTGTTTTTTTTTTTTTTCTTTTTTTCCAACCTATGGTTTGGAAGTTGCGACTTTGGCTCTCTATTTGTGATGGGTCGTTTAGTTTTTTAAGCTGTTTGATGTAGCCAGGTTCAAAAGTGAAGAAACAGATATTCTTACAAATGCAGCTTAATTTGGTAGAGACTATAATGTTGATTGGGACACGTCTTAAGGGTCATTTGGGATCGATTCTGGATACCTTAAAATAAATTCCTTTGCAATTTAGGTGAAAGTAATCGACAATGACACAGTATAAACATTACACTAGAGAGAGATTGAAGAAGGATGGATTTAGGATAAAGAATGATAGAAGTTTTTAGTTCCTATCAAGCAAGAGTATTTTTAGCATCAAAGAAAGGCTCTAGGGAGGTGTGTATGGTAATTTGCCGGCAATCAATTCATCTGTTTTTGTGCGATAGAGTTTGTAATCACATTCACAAGGAGGTTGGAACTAAACTAGGCTTACGAGGAGGTTGCTTCTAGACAATGGTTTACAGGCCAAGTGAGCGAGTTGTTCATTGAACAACTAGAAGATTGATACCAATTATGAAAGATTTTTTTACGTGGACAAAGCAGTAGAAAGTGTATGTCGGAATGTAGTAACGACCTCACAAGAAGGCTACTCCGCATGAGAAGCTTTACTAGATGAGAAGACCTATAAAGTTCTGTTATTTCACTGGTATCAGGTATCAGCACAATTATAAGATATATCACGTTACGAACTAAAAGAACAAAGGGCATTAAGGACATTCTGTGAAGCCTCTTGATCTTGTATGGTGAGGAATGACATGTCTCCAGTTTAGAAGGAGTTCCATTTTTATTCCCAGTCTATCCCTATATTGACCTCCTCCTTCTCTTATGAGTAGGCATATAATTGGGGAGGACCCAATATCTAGAAACCAATTTATATATTTCTTTTTTATGCAAATGCCATTTCGAAGTTTTACATAAATTAAGAAAAGTGGGTCACTTTCTTAAAATTCCCTTAGGCGTACTGCGGAACACATTTTCTATTAAACAGTTGAAAAAGATAATTTTGCACAACTGCATGTTTGTAAGCAGACTCATTTTTATCTGATTTCCGTCAATTAGTATTAAAGTGCCTAGTAGTTTAGTGCTAATTGACGTAGAACTGTGTTTTAGGAACTCGGAGTTGACTTGGTTGTGGTAAACTAAATCGTATTGTGTTCATTCTTTCTTTACTTTTTGTGTTTCTCCGTGGAACTTATTTTTGGTTTTCGTAGTACAAATTTTAGAAATGACCCAAATCGTATTTTTCTTAAATCGAACATCTTTTTCGTGTTATTTTCATAATAATTGTCTTGTACTTTTTTCCTTGTGTCAAGATATATATATATATATATATATATATATATATATATATATAACGTCTCTGGTTTGATATTAAAGTATGTAATATTCTATATAATAGGATGCTACTCTCATTAGTGCCTAACTAGCAAAAGACTGTTATACTTCAAAACTTTGTCTACCAAAGAGTTATACTAAGTGAAATTTGTTGACTAAATTTTATAGGTGTGAGATGTATGCAATTATTTCATCTTTTAAGGAATTGTATAATCTGCTTGGATGAAGAAACTATGCTACTCGTGTCCCCTTTTTTCCATTGGTTAAATGGTATATGAAAATGAATAGGTAATCAACAGTAACAAAAAAGTGTTGAAGAAATACATTCAGTTAGGGAAGATAAACTTTTGGCCATTTCAATCTTGTGAAGAAATGTGCTATTTGTGTCCGTCAAATTTCTGAAAAGGCTATTGGTAAAACTTTCTTGTCCTTGTGAAGTGTGTATTTGCGCCATTTTCAATCTTGTGAAGAAATGTGCTATTTGTGTCCGTCAAATTTCTGAAAAGGCTATTGGTAAAACTTTCTTGTCCTTGTGAAGTGTGTATTTGCCCTACAGTTGTGCTTTTGCACGTTGCTGAAATGCAAAATATTAATTTGATCACCTCAAAAGGTAGTTAGATAAAGATTAAATGTATTTACAATTGCATAGGTTTCAGTTGTTCCAAAAAACAGGCCATCCTGCAACCATGTATCTCTTGAAAGCTCAGAAAACTGCAGTGTCCCATCAAGCCATCCTCTCCAAGATCGTGTATCCTTTTTTTTTGCGAAAATTATAATAGTAAAGGCAGTCGAAAAATGTTTTGCATCGTAAAGTTCTGCCATCGATGAACAAATAAATTTACGTCCTTATCTTGTTGTTATTGTTGATGCAAAGATGTTAGATGGACAGAATTATCACCAAGCAGTAACGTCTAGTCATGTCTTTAGAGTTGTATAGAAAGAATTTGCAACATTTTCTGAAACTTGAGTTCTTAAAACGTATAGGAATACAAAGACAGATTAACGGTTGTAAAGATTCATCATGATGCAAACCCAAAATTAATTGAAGAATACAAAGTTTACGGTTTGCCTACTTTGATTCTTTTCAAGAATGGGAAGGAAGTTCCGGAGAGTAGAAGGGAAGGCGTCATTACAAATGTGAAGCTCAAAGAGTATCTTGATGCTTTGTTGGAGTCCATTTCAGTCGTATAACTAACACGTTTCCTTGCTTAGGATACATGGTTGTTCTTCCAGATTTAGCAATGTGAGATGTATGCCTTCTGTTTCATGTTGTTTCATCTATATGTGTACAATATTTTGTACATCCTTTGTATTTTTAGCGTAGAGCTGTAGATTGCGGAAATCTATTATGGGACAAGATTGGAGCTATTTCAAATGTACTATTTCTGTCTTCTTCTTTATAGTACTTTTTCCTTTTCGTTTTGTTTTTTTCCCCTACTTTGTTACCTGACCAAGATTTGTAGGATCAGTCAAAAAATAAAAGTTTGAATAGTTCTGTAGAAGGAAAACGAAAAAGGAAATTCTATTTTGTAACAGAGTACTATATTCTTTGTTGTTTATTTGGCTGTCCCTCGATACTATTTTGCCATATCATTAAATTTAAGAGTACCTTAGTTGACCCTTAATACTATTTTGCCATATGATTGGATTTAAGAAGAATTATACTCTTCGTTGTCACTCAAAAAAACAAAAAGGAAAAAAGAATTTATCCACGTAATATGTACCAAATATTAAAACTACTTTTGCAAGTAAATTAGTTGTCAACACTATATTAGGAGACAACCAACTGGACCTTAAAATAGGACCGCAAATATGATCTAATGGACTTATAAGTTGGAACAAACAACTGTATATGCGAATTAATGACAGAAGACACCTGTCGATCTAGTTAGAGGGAAAAAAAAACACCCATCAATGTAATATTAGGGCATCTCCAACTAGGGTTGGCAATTTTACAAACAGTACGATGATACGATACGAAAACAATACGAGATAAACATGTTTGGATTGTATGATTATTAATTGGGTTATAAATGAGTTAACAACACGAAAATAAACGAGTTAGATTCATGCTAGTCCATTTAACATGTTTTAACATGTTCAAATAAAAATGTCGACACGATACGACATGACACGAATCTACCCATTTATGGCACGTATAAATTAAAAAAAAAAATTGCATACATTGCTAAGTGCATAATGCCTAGTATTATTTATATCTTTTATGTTTAGATATTGTGTTTTTGTTAATTATTAAAATTTGGAGAATTTATATTTATGTCATTGCAACATTCCTTACCCATTACGGCCTGTTTAATTAATGTGTTAAGCGTGCCATGTTGTGTTACATGTGCCACATGTGTTTTGTGTTCATCTTTGAGTTCCTGGCATGTTTATAATTCATGTTGTGTTTGTGTTTATACTAATGTAACGTCTCAAAATTAATTCAGTGTTATTAGAATGTTAAATGGTGGATTAGTATATCATAGTGAGTATTTTAAACTTAATTTGATCATTTTGTAAAATTTCTAAATTTATGTTATTTTTCTTCTTTTAATGATTTTTAATTACTCTTAATTATTTTTAATTGTTATTTGAAATTTGAAACAAAACAATTTGTCAAATACCAAATAGGTCCCATTTGAAACCAGTGTGCTGTTGTACACGGTATTTTGCAGCCGATTGTCCTCCTTTCCCTCTATTTATCTCTCACTCTCCCTCTCATTCTCACTCACTCACTTTCTCACTCACTCACTTTCTCACTCTCTCACTCTCGTCTCTCTCTCTCTCGATATCTCTCACTTCTCATTGCCTCTCAAAAAATTTTTTGAAACAAAAATCAATTTCAAGCTTCGGGTTAGTGGATTGAAGGCTCAAGAATAAAATTTAGCAACAGCAACTATGATTTAAAGCTTTGATTCAAGGTTAGTTTCGAAATTTCAAAACTTTTTCAATTTTTAAAATTTTCTTGCATTTTGAAATTCAAGCTTTCTTAAGCTTAGAAAACCTTCAATCTATGATAGAGGAACTTTGAATAACTAGAATACAAGCTTTGTTTGATAAAAAACGGATTTAAATCAAGTTTTTTTATTTTTCTTTATTTTTCTCTATTTTTGGATTTTTTCAAAAATTTTGTTTAGAATTAATCAAACTATATTTAGACATGTATTTCAAAGATATAAAATTTAAGTGTGCTAAACGTACTTGCCAAACATCAAAATAATCAATGATATAAGCAGAATTCAAAACTTTATTATTATCAATGCTTAGTTTGTACATGTCATCACAATAATATCCCTTTCCTATGACTGACTCATTCTTAGATCCAATACAAGTATTACCCTCAAGTATAATCTTTAGTCTGTTCTCACACATCAGACTTGCGAATACAAGATTCTTGCTAATATCGGAAACATAGAAGATATTGTTCAAAGTAACCTTATTCTCAAAAGTAAAGTTAATCTCAATCACACCTGTTTTGGCAACCACCACTATGTCATGGTTCCTAAGGGAACCTATAACGTCATGAAATTAATTAAATGTTATTAGTGTATAAAATGGTGGATTAGTATGCCATAATGAATGTTTTAAACTCAATTTAATCATTTTGTGAAAATTTTAAATTAATGTTATTTGTGATTATTTTAATTATATTTAACTACTCTTAATTATTTTTAATTGTTATTTTAAATTTTGAAACAAAATAATTTGACAAATACTGAATATGTCCCATTTGAAATCAGTGTGCTACTATACACGGTTTTCATGTACCAAAACTGTTGGAAAAATAATACGCAGCGAAATTTAAAAATTTTAAATCAGAGTATTTTTCAAAACATAAGTTTGACATGCTATATGTATAAATTAACCTGATCTTACTAACCTCTTACTCGTCGAAAAGCTCCCGAAAACAGTGTAGAGAAGTAACGTTCCAGAAGAGCCTCAACCAACTGGTCTTCTTTGCTATTCTCTATCCACGATCGGAGTGAGTGTGGGCTCACACGTACAGCTCTTCCTCAAGGTGACTCTCCTTCCAATCAATTGAGAGAACCCAAAGCTAGTGTTCGTGATTTGTGAACAAGAGCTCTTAGGGAGTTTCAGATTCTCACCACTAGAG
>CAMOHE010039598.1:0-39460 GCA_946598075.1 Artocarpus hirsutus
CGGGGTTGGGGCGAGGGGGAGCTGGGGGGGCCGTGGGGGGGTGGGGTGGAGCTGGGTGGGGGCAGGGTTGGGGTGGGGGGGAGCTGGGGGAACCGCGGTGGGTGGGGGGGAGCTGGGTGGGGGCTGGGTTGGGGCATGGGGGAGCTGGGGGGGCCGCGGGGGGAGGGGGAAAGGCTGGGCGGGGGGGGCGAGGCGGAGGGGGAGAGAGAGAGAGAGAGAGGGGGAACTTACCAGAGCAGGGCGACGCCGTGCCGTGGGAGATGGTGGCGGACAAGTGGCGGCGAAGGTAGTGGGTGTGGGTGCTTCTAGGAAGAGAGAGAGTGAGTGAGGAAATGGGTTTCTAGAGAGAGAGAGAAAGAGGAATTTGAGATAGGATAGTGAGGAATGGGCGCGAATATAATGGGTGTGAATGGCGCGGATTTTAAAAATTTGGACTACCCTACCACGACAGTTTCTGAATAAACCGTCGTGGTAGACTATCAAAAAACCGTCGTGGTAGCTTTATTACGACATTTCTTCTAGAAACTATCGTGGTTGACAGTCTTTTACGATGGTTTTCTACAAAAACTGTCGTGAAAAAAAGGTCTAACATTTTTTTCCACATATTTTATTTTTGCTACCCAGGGTGGCCAGCCCGTGTGTTAAGCATCCAGTGGCCCAGAATGCAGTATACTTTTATTATCTCCATTTTCAGCAGAAATTTAACTATATATCAATAATATACAAAAATTGCCATAACATTGAAAAATGCAGTAAATTGTTCAAAAATGTTAGACATAAATTGACATATTTACAAATTATTGATGCTCATCTTTTAACCTTTTTTTTTTATTGGTTCGTCAATACGTATCCATTCCACATCTTCATGAAGCAAGTGCGAAACTTCATCTTCAAAATTATCTATCTTATCAACCAGTGACAATCCCTTTGTGAATGAAGGATCTCTGCACAATCTTCATCAACTTTTTCACCATCGGTAACTATTCTTGGCTTTGACAACTAGAGACAACTCCATGTCTTGGGGATCAGTACTGTAAAAAACTTGGATTGCTCATGATGCCATAATGAATGGATCATTCTTGTATTCTAATCTTCTAAAGTCAACCACCATGATGCCATCATCGTCGTTCTTAACATAGTTATTGTCAGCCCACTTGCACTTAAAAAGTGCTATGCGTAATCCCCCATAATCAAGTTCCCAAATATCTTCAATGAAACCAAAGTAGTTCATGGTCCGATATACCAGATTCTTGTCCTTGGCGGAGGCAATATGCATAGCCTTTGCATTGAGAGTCACACCGCTATTTTGCACCGGATGCTTCTCATCCCTTTCGCGAGTGTAGAAAGTGTAACCATTTATGGAATATGATGTGTACCTTCTAACTACCGACGACGGATCTCTAGCTAGGTTCTTCAACTCCTGTGACATGCCTCCATCTTGTGATGTGGACCACTTGCCATAGATGTATGCTCTAATCTACAACTGAAAGGTCCGGTTGTGTTCATCTTGCAACCACTTCTCATTTTTTGCTCTTTTTGGGAATGTTTTTTTTTAATTCGTTCATGTGCACCTCAATGAAAGGCTCCACTACATTAGTATTGTGCAAGACATAAAGACAAGCTTGCTCCCACTTCTCTCGACTTACTGAAGACGGATTGCCAGTAGATAGTCCCCTAGCGTCAATGTTTATAGTCTTTGGCACCCCAATTGTGTCGGCATTAGATAGCTACTTGGAGCAAAATTCAACTGATTCCTCAACTATGTAACTTTCTACAATACATCCCTCCGGCCTATTTCAATTCTTCACATATCCCTTCAAAACCTTCATATATCTTTCAAATGGGTATATCCATCTAAAATACACCGGTCCGCATAACTTAACTTCACGTACTAAGTGCACCGTTAAATGAATCATGATGTCAAAAAATGCCAGTGGGAAATACTTTTCAAGCATGCATAAGGTTTGCACTAACTCCGATTATAGTGAATCTAGCACAAGTGGATCAATGACCTTCGTGCATATTGAATTGAAGAACGAGCACAACTTAGAAATTGCAAATCTCACATCCTTTGTTAGAATTCCCTACAAAGCAAGTGGTAGTAATTGCTGCATCAACACATGACAATCGTGTGTTTTCATGCCAATAAGTTTCAAATCCTTGACCGACACCAACTTTTTGAAGTTTGACGAATACCCGTCTGGCACTTTTAATGAAGCAAGCCATTCACAGAGCTTTCTCTTTTCTGCTCTAGATAAAGTGTGTTTTGCCGGAGGTAAGTACGTCCGGTTCCCTCTTCTCTCGGGAAACAAATTAGGCCTAATATCCATTTCCATTAGATCCAACCGAGCTTTTTCACCATCCTTACTCTTGCCCGGAATGTCAAGCAATGTGCTGACTATGGATTCGCAAATGTTCTTCTCAATATGCATAACATCCAAGCAATGACGAACAAAAAGTGTCTTCCAATAGGGAAGTTCAAAGAAGATTGATCTTTTTTTCCATGGTCCTCCATTTTGCATCTCCTCCTTACCTCGCTTTCTCTTACCAAATACGACTCTTATATCTTATACCATTTTAAATATTTGTTCACCCGTCAAAGGGCGCAGAGGGTCTCTTTCTTCGCTGTTGCCATCAAAGGCTTTCTTTTGTTTGTGATAGTGATGATCTCTTGGCAACCATCTTCTATGACCAAGAAAAATAGTTTTCTTTCCATTTTTCAACCATTTGTGAGACATTTCCATCATACAAATAGGATAACCTATAGAACTCTTCACCGAATAACTAGATAAATTGCCATATGTAGGGAAGTCGTTAATAGTCCATATCAACATCGCCCAAAGTGTGAATGTCTCTTTTCGGTAAGCATCTCTAACTTCAACTGCCTTTTCCCATAACATTTTTAGATCATCGATTAACGGTCCCAAGTATATGTCAATGTCATTGCTTGGTTGGTGAGGACCCGAAATCAATAAAGACAACATTAAAAACTTTCGCTTCATGCACATCTTCGGAGGGAGATTATAGTTAACAAGTACTACGGGCCAAGTGCTATGCCTACTACTCATGTTACAATGTGGGTTCATTCCATCAGTCGACAAAGCGAAATGTATGTTTCTTAGATCTGTACTAAAGTTGGGATGATCGGCTTCAAAAGTCTTCCATTGTGGTGAATCCGTCGGGTGTCTAAGCATACCATCATCCACCCGTTTCTCATGATGCCATGTCAAATTCTTGCCATGTCAAATTCTTGGCATGTTCTTTCTGAATAAATGCCTCAAACGTGGTACCGGTGGAATGTACCATAACACTTTCCTTGGCACTCCATTCTTGCCGTCTTTTGGCTCCTTTCTTTTCTTCCATCTTGCTTGTTGACAAACTGGACAATAATTCTCGTCCTCATACTCATGCCTATAGAGAACACAATCATTTTCACATGCATGAATTTTCTCATAATCCTTTCCCAAAGTGCTCAAAGTCTTCTTAGCCTCATACATACTAGTTGGTAATTTATTACCCTCTGGTAGAAGCCTTCGTAAAAATTCTAACAGCTTTATGAAACTAGAATTCGACCAGCCATCCGATGCTTTCAAATTCCATAATCCAACTAAAGCAGACAATTTAGTGAAATTGGTGCACCCCTCATACACTGGTGTCTCTGCATCATTCATCATTCTCTCAAATAAATCCGGACGGTGCACAAAGTGTTATTCTAAATCATTGACCATGTCAACCATATTGTCTTCATCCTCCATATTATCCTCCACAATATATTGCTTTTCTTTATTTAGTAAGGTTGGATTGAAATTAGACACGCCATGAAAATGCCACGTTTGATAACTACTTATGATTCCATTTTGAAATAAATGTCCTTTAACAATTGTAATTGGATGCAATCTATGGTTTCCACATTGAACACAAGGACAGCGAATTTTATCATCATTTGCATGACTTTTGGCAAAATCCAAGAACTCTTCCACACCATTCACATACTCTTTAGACAATCGAAAATCCCACATCCATTTCCTATCCATTTTGCAATTCCTAAATCAAAATAATAAATAGCAATTATTCAATTAAAATTAATTTCACAATTTATATATATACCCACGCCTACATATATTAATTAATCATAAAACAAACATCATTAGGCCATCATAAATTAAACAAGTTACACATACTCATTATAAAACGAAGAAATCATACCCGTGATCCACAATACAAACTTCACAGAATAAACAACGAAATGAACAACTATTTATCAACTTCACGGAATAAAGAAAAAAATCAACAACTATTTATCAATTTCGGATTAATTATACAACACAATCAACAACTATTTCTCACTTTCTACAAAAAAAACTTACAATTTGGGCTGAGATTAAGGAGTGTGGAGGCGGAGAGAGACGGCAGCGGCTGATTCGAAAGGGCCTGTGTTTGTATTTGTAAAGTTTGTTTCTGAAATGTGTCTGAATGCCGAGGTTGGGAAGGGGTTTCAATTAAGCTACCACGATGGTTTTCTCCAATTTTTAGAAAACCGTCATGGTATCTTCCCTCCTTCCCACGACGGTCTTCATTTTTACGGGCGTAACTTGCAGCGCATTTTTCCCCTTACCACGACGATCTTTACGAAACGGTCATAAAATAAAGGTCGTGTAATCAATATTTTCTTGTAGTGTATAACTTCTCACACACTCTTAAGAACCTTTGGTTCTTCTCTTCCTCGCTCTTAGAAGTTCTTCTTCTTCACTCTCTTTGTTTTTCTTTCTTTGCCTGATGATCACAACTAAAGGGAGAGGCTATTTATACTACTTCTTGATTAACCTACACCACACAAATAAACAACCAGCTTAAATTTAAGACTACATACTACATAATTAAAGCTAGCCAACCTAACATCCACCTAACACTCTTTGATTTTTATCACACACGTAGCACAATGTACTTCATATTGAGATGCCGCAAGCTTAGAACATACTAGATGTTGGGCCTTTGAGTAAGAAGCCCGAAACAAGTTATTATGTCAAGTGCGTTTCTTAACTTGACAAAATCTTCTTGCTTTAGTAGCATAGTGAAGATGTTTGGAAGTTGGTCATGAAACCTCATGTACTCCAGTCACACATCCTTTCTTTTGTTGCACTCCCATATATATTGATATCAAGTGTCAACATGTTTACTTTGATCATGGAAAACTAGATTCTTTGCTAGTGCAATTGTTGACTTGTTGTGGACAAAAATCATTGTAGGCTCTTATTGTGGCACATTTAATATTTTCAACAAATTTTGAAGTCATATTGCATGGCAAGTGCATGCAATAGCAACAACATACTCAGTTTCACATGTAGAAAGTTTGACAATCGACTGCTTCTTTGACATCCAAGTGAATGCAGTATCACCCATAAAAAACATGAACACTGTGGAGCTCTTCCTTTTATTTGTATCTCCACTCTAATCGCTATCGCTATTTCCAATAAGCTTATAGTCATTAGAAACTAAATATTATAAACCAAAGTTTCTCGTACCTTTGAGATAGCAAAGGATTCTCTTTGCAATTTTCAAGTAAATGGTTGTTGTATTTTCCATATAACGACTGACGAGTCCAACAACATAGAGAATGTTAGGCATTATATATGTTAAGTATCGTAAATTTCTAATTAGACTCTTGAAAAGTGTTGGATCTACACTTTCTCCTTCTTCATGCTTAGACATCTTGACTCCACATTCTACCAGTGTGCTTATCGGCTTACAATTTTCCTCTTGAACTTCTTTAGAATTTACTTTGTGTAGTGTTTTTGCAAGATGAAAATTTCATCTTCCTTTTGTTTGAATTTGATGCCAAGGTTATACGCCATCAATCCTATGTAAGTCATCTCGAACTCTTTTGTGATTGTTTTCTTGAAATCCTCAAATATTTGCTTCTAGTGAAGATCAAGTCATCCACATATAGGTAAACGATTAACACATTTTCCTCTTTATTCTTGATGCAAAGAGCATGCTTATGCGGACATTTGTTGAAACCATTCTTTAGAAAATACTTGTCAATTCGAGTATTCCATGCTCTACGGCTCGCTTCGGCATGTAAAGAGCGTTCTGCAACTTCAAAACCTTGTTTTCTTGCCCTTTGACTTTGTATCCTTGTGGTTGTTGAACATAAAATTCTTCTTCAAGGACTCCATTTAAGAATGCAAACTTTATATCCATTTGATGTATCTTCCATTTATTTTGAGTTACTAAGAAATTATCAGTCATATAGTTTCTAGTCAGGCAATAGGAGTAAATACCTCATTATAGTCGATACTAGCCTTTTGAGTATACCTTTTTATGACAAGCCATGCCTTATGTCTTTCGATCTCACCTTCAGCATTTATCTTTATCTTGTAAATCTACTTGACATCGATAACGTTGTGCCCTTTCAGGAGTGAAGTAAGTTCCCATGTGTCATTCTTTTGGATTGCCTTGATTTCTTCATCTATTGCAACTCTCCATTTCTCCTCTTGCACAACTTCTTGAAAGTTCACCGATTCATAGTTAGTAATAAGGCAAAAAAGAGTGAGATGATCTAGGCTCTTAGTTACCTTGTAGAGATTTTGAAGGCTTCTTGTACATTCTTTATTTCTTTCAGTTAAGAAAGATGGCAGTGAATTTCCATCATTAATTATCGTCAGTGAAATTGGATGTATAGTGGGATCTTCTGTCGGTTGATCCATTGTACTTGGTAGCTCCCCATTTTCTTTGTCAAAGTATGGGAGGAGGTCGTAGTTTTCTTCTTGACATTCCAATCTTCGATGCTTTCCTCATCAAACTCTACATCATAAATGATAACAATTTTCCTAATTCTTGGGTTTTATAGCTTGTAGCCTTTAAAGCTGGTGTCATAGCCAATGCACACAAACTTCTCACTCTCGTTGTCCAGTTTACTTCTATTCTCATTTAGTACATGCGCATATGTGATGCCTCTAAAAATTTTGAAGTAGGAAAGGCTGGGATTTCTTCCACTCTAAGCTTCTTGTGGCATTTTCCCCTATACACTTGTTGGGGAACAATTGGCGAGGCAGACAGTAGTTGCTATAGCTTCTACCTAGAATTCCTTTAGCATACCATTATATTAAGGGAATCTTGAAACAGTCAAGGATCACCGAATTCTATTTTCTTCGCAAAATTCTTAGAATTCTTTTGCAATGAATTCTCCTCCTCGGTCAAATCTCACAACTTTAATTTGAAGACCTCTTTCTTTCTCCACTACGGTCTTGAACTTCTTGAATGCTTCAAATACTTCTAATTTTTGCTTGAAGAAAATAAACCCATGCTTTTTCTTGAAAAATGATCTATAAATAGGAGGAAGTAGTTTCCTTTATCAAAAGAACTTGGCTTGATATGTCCACACACATGTGAATGGATAAGTTCGAGTGGTCTTTGGGCTCTTGTATTTAACTCATTTAGAAAGCTATTTGAACTTCTTCCTAAGTAAAAATCCTTTGCATAGTTGTTTTGAGTGACTGATACAAGGTATACATTTTACCATCTTCTTCTTGGATAATAGCTCCATGCCTCCAAAGTTGAGGTGCCCAAACCAAAAATGCCATAGCCATGATGCATCTTTGTAACAAGCCTTTAGACATTTTGCTACATTATATTGAATATTGATCATGAACATTCTATTATTCGATGTTGGCACTTTAGCAATGTGGTTATTCTTATCATCTTTTATAAAAAAGTTATAAGCCTTCATATGAATATCATAACCTTTCTTTAGGAGTTGTCCTAGACACAACATGTTACATTTCACGTTGGGCACATAGTAAAATTGAAAATGAACTAATGTCTACCATTTTTCAAGCGGATAAGAATGTTACCTTTTCCTTTTACTTTTATTTTAGAGTCATCTCCAAAAGATATGTTGTCTCTCACTGTTTTATCTAGTTCGACAAACATACTTTTCCTTCTAGTCATGTGATTGCTTACACTAGTGTCGAGGTACCATTTCTCTTCTTCACCTCCATCAGTAAAAAAAATTGCATGCTCCTCGTCTTTCTTCTCGATATAATTAGCCTTCTCTTCAACTCTATTCGCTGGGGCTCTACAATCCCTAGCATAATGCTCGAACTTATGACAATTGTAGCATTGAACTTGAGATTTTTCATACATCGAGTTGAAATTTCCTTTTCTACGGCCTCTTGTTGAACTTCTCTTCTCTTAGTTGTTGTTGAATTTGTTGGAGTTATTTTTAGGATTCCAATCTCATCTACATCTGTGACCTCTACCTCGTCCTTGGCCACAATCTCGTCGTCGGCTATGTTGGCTTCTATAATTTCTATGAGACTTATCCTTCTTGCTTAGATTAAGCTGTGTCTTGAGGAGTTGTTCCACAATCCCTAGCTTTTTCTTTTTCTTTTCTTCATGGGCCTGTAAAGGACCCAATAATTGTTCAATTGTCATGGCCTTTAAATCTTTGGTTTCTTCAATGATGGAGACAATGTTTTTGAACCTTAGATCCAAGGATCTAAGAATCTTCTCCATAATCTTTGGATCATCTATCTTCTCTCTATTTCTCTTTAGTTGATTAGAAATTGCCAAGACTCTAGAAAAGCAATTGGATATTGTTTTGTCTTCTTCCATATGCATGACTTCGAACTCTCCTCTTATAGCTTGGAGATGAACCTTCTTGACTTGCCCTGCTCCCTTGTAAGAGGTTTGCAGCTTCTCCCATGCTTCCTTAGCACATGTTGCATTTGAGATCTTTTCAAAGCCATCATCATCTAATGCTTGATAGATGAGGTAGAGAGCTTTCTTCTCTCTCTCTTTCTTAAATCTTTCAAACTCTCCTTTTTATTGAGGATAGCGTCGACTCAGCCTTTGGCTCTTTGTAGCCTTTCTTTATGACCTCCCAAACGTCCTGTACTCCAGGTAATGCCTTCATCTTAATACTCCAATTATCAAAGTTGCTCTCTTTGAGTGGTGGAACTTGAAAAGATGCCATACTACCTGTAGCCATAACTCTTCATAGAATGAGAATTTGAGAATTCTGACTATACGGATGTATCCAATATGCCAAAAAACCTTAGGAGGGACTCGAGTCAAAAAGTCAAATTTTGGTCAACGCTTGGTCAATAGTCAACATTCAATGTGGTCAATAGTCAACGGTTAACGCCAGCTGAAACTTCCAACGACTCGTTTGGGTAGATTCTGACTGTGCACTTGTCTTGTTGCACTCTTCAATTTGATATGCTATGGTGATATGTGTGGAACAAATTTCCTATACTCTCAATCTTAAGAATTCTTCTCTAATGTAGAAGATCTAGTCAAAACTGCATCCACAGAGTATATATAGAATTTCAACTGACCTTACAACCTTAGCTCTGGTACTACTGTGTTGGAAATTTGTTCAAACTAAAACACCAAACTTTTTTATTACAAGATTAAACACTCTTACAATTATAAATTCTCACACACTCAAAGAACTCACTTAAGAACTTTTGGTTCTTCTTTTTCTCACTCATAGAAGTTCTCACTGCTTCTTCACTCTTTGGTTTTTTCTTTCTTTCCCCGATGCTCACAAATAAAGGGAGGGGGCTATTTATACTACTTACTAATTAACATACACTATACAAATAAGCAACTCTCTTAGATGTAAGACCGCATAATTAAAGCTAGCCAACCTAACATTCACCTAACACTCTTTGATTTTTGCGACACACATAGCACAATGTTCTTCATATTGAGATGCTGCAAGCTTAGAACATACTAGATGTTGGGCTTTTTAGTAAGAAGCTTGAAGTAAGTTATTGGGCTTGTAATGGGCTTGGAGATTGGGCCATAAAAACAAGTTTAATTCTCAACATTCTGTATGTGCATGCATAATCTGCAGTCTGCAAAAAGGAGTATCATTAAGTCAAAATAGGCTTCGTTTAGTAAACCTAGTTAGAACTAATAAGTTCTAATTGTTACAATATAAAACTCTCGTATGCTATAATGTAAAGTAAAAGTTTACTGTATGTTCTAGTGTTTTGGTTCCAACTATGTTACAAAACACTCTCACATTCATATTCACATGAGAAATTGAATTTTGTGGTCGGACTTTATGCACATGGACACAAATTGTGAAAGTTTCTTGTTTATATGTGTGACTCATGATTCGATGGATTAACTTTTTCTTTTGTTTTTTTGCTTTTGCTTGCCGTCATGTTTGAAGTGCAGAATGTATACATGTAACATATCATTAATGACTTAAAAACATCTTATCCTTGTCAAGAGATTTAGTGTACCAGCACCTTAGTCTAGCCATTTGACCCTTTTTTCTTGAAAAGTTCTCTCTCTTGCGTGCGCTCTTTCTCATCCAACCCATCAAAAAGCATAACGGGCTGTGTGTCAATAAGTTTAGCTGCGTCAGGATTAATTACTTATCTTGTTCTTTTTTCTTTTTTCTTTTTTTTTAAAACTAAATTATGGCTTAGTATTTGATCCCCTTGGCATCTGTTTGGCAATTGTGGTTGAAACTTTCAACTATTTTTTGTGGTTTCAACCATTTTGTTATAGTATTTTCTCTCATAAAATTTATACTAAAAAGTAATTCAAACTATTAAAAACAGTACAAACCACTCTCTACTTAAGAGCTTAGTCTTTAAAAAAAAAAAAAAATCAAAAAGCATAGCTAGAAAAACTTTATTATCTTATTGTGAAGCTTTGTTTCAAGAGAATAATTGATGCCGGATAAACTCATCTAATTAGATTGACATCTACTAGACAACTTGTTATGATTCAAAACCCTATACTTTCATTTATTAAAAAGGCAAACCAAACAACAAAAGGAAGGATAATAAGTAGCAACCATTGTAACGTCCCGAAATTAATTAAGTGTTATTATAATGTAAAATGATAGATTAGTGTGCCATAATGGGTATTTTAAACTTAATTTGATCATTTTGTAAAATTTCTAAATTTATGTTATTTTTGATTGTTTTAATGGTTTTTAATTACTCTTAATTATTTTTAATTGTTATTTGAAATTTGAAATAAAACAATTTGTCAAAATGCCTGTTTTACAAAATTGTGGGCGGCACACAGTTTTCGTACTGTAAAACCACCCATTTTTCCTCTATTTATTCTCACTCTCTCACTCTCCCTCTCATTCTCACTTACACTCTCTCTCGCCTGCCTCTCTCTTCCTCACTCGCTCTCTCTCAGTTTCTCACTCTCTCTCAATTCCCTCTCAAAATTTTTGAAAGAAAAATCAACTCCAAGCCTCGGGTTAGCGGATTGAAGGTTCAGGAACATGATTTGACGACCATAAACGTGATTTAAAGCTTTGAATTCGAGGTTAGTTTCAAAATTCTAAAACTTTTTCAATTTTTCTTGCATTTTAAAATCCAAGCTTTTGTAAGCTTAGAAAACTTTCAATCTAGGTTAGATGAACTTAGAATAACTAGAATATAAACTTTGTTTCATCAAAAACGGATTTAAATCAAGCTTTTTCATTTTTCTCTATTTTCTCTATTTTTGGATTTATTTGAAAATTTTGTTTGAAACTTGTTTTAAAGCATTAAAAAGTAATCTACTATGTTTTTCTATCGTGTATTGATAATACCCATGCTACAGAATTAAGAAAAACAGGTTGAAATGGAGATTGGGCTCAAGAGGCCAAATTCCAGTACTTGAAAAATTCTAAAATTTTTTTAGATCGGTAGGCCGAAGTTCATGTTTGGCAGGCCAGATTCATGAGTTCGGCAGGCTGGATTCATGCGGCTGGCAAGCTGAACCTGAAAAAGTTCGGTCGACTAGATTTGATTTTTCGACAGGCTAAACTGTGCAGTTCAGCCGGTCGAACCAAGGGACCGACAGGTTGACCGGCATGGTGAAAATTTTGTAATTTTTCACTCGTTTTCAACGTTTTGAACCCCGATTAAGATTCTGAATTTGTAAAATGATTTCATAAACTAAAATGGCACACTAGGACACTATGAGGTGATTTAGTAACATAGAATATCTCACGCTAGACACGAATAGACCTAGTTTTCATTTAAGGTGGTGCGTGGATCTGCGGAGCTAACGTATAGCGGACCGAGATTACGGTGTGGAACACCAACACAAGTATCGAGGTAGGACTTGTACCGCTTCCTTAGTAACTAGTTTTAAATGTTTTGGCCTCAAAGAAATTTTTAACAAAAAAGTTTTCAAATGATTGGTTGAAAATATATTTTTACTGACTAATTTCATAAATGGTAGCATTGAGGTGAATTTTTTATAATTAACCTCATAATAAACGTAAATGATTATATTTGGTAAAAAGAGATTTTAATAATCATAGAAAGACATATATAATTATATTTAAGGGCATGATGCCATATCAGAGATCGGGGTGTAGAGTGCGACCTTGGTGGCAGGTCTCGAAACCCAGCTGAGCCACTACGGTGGTGAAATATATGGTTTGCCTAGGAAAAGAAAATGGTATTCTTTCTAGTAGACCAATAAACTGTTTTGGTAAGATAATCTTTTATTAAATTTTTCTACTATTTAGTTAATTGTTTTAATTCGTCTTCTATACATTTATTTGAGTAATGAGATTTTATTTTAAAATTAAATATTTTCAAAATACAGTCCTATTGAACCTTTCGCTCACAGTTTACTTGTTTTAAAATCTTACCCCTTAGGTGGATATCAGCTTAAGACTGAAGAAGAGTCCCCTGACCGGACTTGCGACCAGTAGAAGTTCTGGGTAGGTTGTAGTACAACAATTTAAGGCATGTAAAATCTTAATTTTTTCTTTTATTTTGGACTGTGGTTGTATTGTAATATTGTCAGTACTATGTGTGTGTACAAGATGTGGGTCAGTGGAACCCATTCGTCATTTCATTCTATTTTTCTATTATCATTTTCTTATTGTTTATTTTATTAATGTATTTGTTTGTTTAAATATTATAATTACTCATTACAAAAAGATTTTAAAATTTTCACATTTTATTAAATAAATTCCTTGATTCTTAACCCATGTTTTAACTAAATTTTTATTTAATTAACTTAATTAATCTACCACATTACCTCCCGTACTTTGGGGCGTGACAATCATACTATATTAAGGCAAATGATAACAACCGGAATGAAATGAAGAACTATTTTTTTTTTTTTCTTTTCAACATCAGTGACCCTCTTTGTCATTAAAATTGTATTGTCATTCGCTTAATACGAAAACTTAGGTCACTGATAAAAGAAAAGTGTGGAATTCATCGTTGAGAAGACATGATTAAAGTAGACAATTAACCGCGCCATATGAAAATCAAGAGATTTAAAGTACTAAGAGAATACTTCACTATGACTTATGATATTTAATAATTAATAAGCTTTCTTAGACGAGTGTTAATAAACTATGATTTAACTTATTCTTTTTTTAGCTGCACAGCGCGACAGAATCCTGAGGAATATACATAATGTTTATAATCATATAATTTAGCAATGTAGATAAGTTAGTTAATTACATCTGTACTATACAAATAATAAAACTTAGAACCTTTGTAGATATCGACAGTAAACTTATATTCGCACTTCGAATTTTTAACCAATTCTTTGGCGCCACTAATTCATTAAACAAATTTAATTAAACTTTTAGTTATATTTGACTTTCACTTCAAATACTTAATAATTAAAAGATCGTGAGTTCGTTGATGATATCTAATCATAATATATTTAATCAACTTCAGTCATTTACTCAACCTTTTCTTTTATTTTGAATATCTAGCTGGTACGTACAATATAAGTCAACCATAAGAACTTTATTTTCTTAGCGATAAAAGCTAGAAGATAATACCTTCAAGATCTCTAACCTGAGAACATCGAGATGTAACATACACACATACTTACATACAAACATTGAAGAGGAACATGACAGTATATTAATATAGATATATTCCAATTTGGAAAACAGTTAATGAGCGACTCTAGATATGAAGAACGAATCTATAATGGAAATCCTATGTCAAACCCTACTACCTCTTGGTGGATTTTATTTTTTTTTTGGCAGTTGGCCAACCATCTACTTGACAGCGCAGCTCATGTACATGGATAAACGATCGACCTACATGGGTTTCATTTTATTTTTTAAAATTCTTAATTAATATTAAATACTCTTATCTTCTTGGCCTTCTTTTTTTTCCGTTTTCATTATCATTAAAGTTAGAGTAACACATACCCGACAATATGCTTTATAAATTTGAATAACAACCGACGAATATATAAATGCGCATGCAGAAACACTCCCACATTTGGAAAGCCTAGATATTATCCTTTCGAAAGCTTAATGGAGCACCATCATACTAGGCAAATCTGGCTCCAAAATATTTAAGAAAAATACACACACACATAAATTACACAAAAAAAAACTATAATGCAATGGCGGCGACAAATCATAATAAAGAAGAATCAGAAGATGGATCCACTTTGAAAAACTTTTTTTTTTCTCCGTAAGTTTAAGCCTATAAAATTATGAAAACGGCGTGGCTCCACGTAAGGTAACGTTCCTCAGATTTGCTTTGGTCGATCTTTGTTAGGTTCATCTTGTTGCTTGTTGAGTTAGCACTATTGTTTATGCTTTTTCTTGAAAAGGAGAAGGGAAGAATGCCCATGTGCCAAGGCATGTGGCCATGTACTAGGGAAACTGGCCGACTCTAGTACTAATCTAGGGCACAAGTATATGCAAGGCATGAGAAAGCAAGAAAACTCCAAACTATGTTGTTGTTCCTATTGAAGTAACATATGGAAGATTTTACCAAACATATCATTCTCAAGTCAAAGCATCGTTGATCTATTATTATATTATTCAGGAAATTATATGCGTAAGGTCAGTTAAGGGCTGCATCTGACCATGAATATGACTTGATAACATGTGTGTGTCTGTTCCATGATAAAAACAAAGAGTGTGTTTCCCAATGCAATACACTGTAACTTACTTTTGCTTTACACGCTTTACACTGTAGCAGCTCCAACTATGTCGTTAGAACAAGGTTGTCAAATGTACCCAAATCTTCATTCTTAATTCCTATATGCATGTGTTCATCAGGAAAATTAATCTTTTTGTACTTATTAATTAATATCTGAACTTACAAATTAATTAGGGCAAATGCTTTCGGTAGTGTGATCTGTCAATGGATAAACAGATGTGGTAATTGTGTTTTTTATCTCCCTATAAGTTATCTTTCCTTAGCTCGAAACGTGGTGATTACTATGATGCATACCTAGTTTGAGAATTTGTTAATAAAACGTTGGGAAAATGAGGGAAATGTCATATTTTTAAAACTTTTTAAAGTAAATATTAGTTTTAAAAATATTTATAACAAATATTAGACTTACAATGTAAACAATTTTTTGTTATGTAAATAAGAAAATTTACATTGTAAACAATGTGGTAAGTAGGTTATTGTGTTATAAATCTATTTATTATATAAATAAGAATTATTTACACTATAAACAACATAAATTTGTCATTTATGACAATTGGTTTTGGAAATAACATTTCTTATGATTTCCATTAAACGTTGATATTGTGAAAATTGCATTGATTTGATTAAAGCAGTGTTTCATGCTAAAAGACTGGGATGAGACTTTTTACCGTCCGAATGCTAGTATTATACATGTTGAACTTGCTTATATTTTTCAAATCTTTTGAGGTCCCTTGAAAATTTAAAGATCGTTAATTGGTTGTTGGCCCTTGATTACCTAATTTTCACTGTTTCCTATGTCTACTAGGAAGGGATTGTTAAGAAAAATACGCTTTCGACTCACGCAATTGATTTAACGACTAATCAGTGGAGGTGGTGTTCTCTGGACCTTTCATGTTCTTAATTGGCTAGTAGAGATATGTCAAGCTTCTTGAATTACAGATTCATTTTTGCAGCCTATTTGGAGGTTTTTTGAAGACCGGATGTTTTGTGTACTCTTTTTGTCTTTGTCGGTTTTGCCCCACTAGGTTTTGTTGGCATAGGGTTTTCATGAGGTCTTTTCTTATTAAGGAAAATAGAATGTAAGTTTCTTCTTATTTCAGATTCTTAAGTGTCGTTTTTCTCTTTTGTTTTTGCTTGTAACCTTTGAGCCGTATCTCATTCTATAATTAGAGCGGAGGTTTAGTGCGGGAAAAGGAGGGAATTTAGTGCAAACTTAGAGTACATATTTTACCTTCCTTTAATGCTAGTTATCTTATCTTACTATTTAAGTTAAAAAAAAGAAATATAATGATGCTATTCATTTTAAAAGAAGTAGTTTAATAGAAACAAAAATTAAGGGATATTTTTATAAATGTCATTTTTGAAACATACTTGTTATAAAAGCCACGCATGTTTTAGGTGTAACACAACTTAAAAATACAATATGAGTGGTAGTGTGGCACAACTATTTTAAATGTGGTAAGAAGAAATACATTTTTCATTCACTACAAGAAATTGTGGGATACATGAAGCTTATTTAATGACGATTTTTTAAAAATTGGCGTGTTATGTGGGCAAAAAAACGCGACAATAACAGAAAATATGAAAACCGTCATGGGAACTAGTTTGTATTTAGGCTTATATAACAATTTCTACTAGAAATAGCCATGTAAGCAGCGCAGGCTATGCGAAGGTTTCTTGTAGAAACCATCGTGTAAGATTTAGTTTTTATATCTTTCATGACGTTTTTTTTTCTAAAAATCATCGTGAAAGGTGCTATTATAATCCCACCTACAGCTCGACAACCAAAAACAAAACACGAACACAACCTTCTAAAACACAGCTTGAACCTCCAAAAATTGCTATCACCGTCCCTCTCTAACTCCTCTTTGGTCCCTTTTCATCTTCTTTCACATAGGTGTTTAATTACACATTTATTGTTTTTGATATTATGGATTAGGATTTTGGTTTGTAAATTTATGAAAATGATTAGTTATATTGAAGTTTATGGGTATGATTAATTTGTGGATCAATTAGTATGTTTGTAGAATTATGGGTATGATTAGTTATTTGAATACAATGGGTATGATTAATTTGTGGATTTTTGAGTATGATTAGTTATATTGAAATTTATGGGTATGATTAATTTGTGAAAATTATTGTGGATTTATGGCATATATGCATGCATAATTTATATGGGTAGATTAATTAGTATGAAATTTTTGAAACTATTTGTAATTGAATTGCATATTTTAATTTAGGAGTTACGAAATGGGTAGACAAAGATGTGAGATCATAGATTTACTAAATGATTTGTGGATGGTGTAGAAGAATTTTTGTTATTTGCCAAAACTCATGTCAAGTGTGATAAAATTCGGCATCTTTGTATTCAATGTACGAATCATAGATCTCATTCAATTGAAATCATTAGATGACAATTATTTCGACATTGGATTATTCATAGCTATCAAAGATGGCATTTTCATGGTGGTTGATGTGGGTAATGATTTGGAAGGACACTTTTTACACCGTCCAAAGTTATTTGTGATAGTGATAAATGATGCTAAGATATTTGTGTGTGAGGGGTGTACAAATTTCATAAAATTGTCCACTTTAGTTTAATTATAGAATTTGAAGGCATCGGTTAAGTGGCCAAGTTCTAGTTTCACAAATCTTTTAGAATTTCTAAGAAAGCTTCTACTGCTGGTTAATAAATTATCAACTAGTATGTGTGAGGTGAAGAAGACTTTGAGCACTTTAGGAATAGAGTTTGAGAAAATACATGCTTTTGCAAATGATAGTGTACTTTAAAGGTAGGAATATGAGGACTTGAATAATTGCCCGATTTGTAAATAGTCAAGATAAAAGAAAGGAAATGAGCCATCTAATGGCAAGAAACAAGTGCTTGCAATGGTGTATTGGTACATTGTACTGGTACCATGTATGAGGCATTTATCTGGAAATGTAGAGCATGCCAAGAATTTGACATGGTATTATGACAAATAGGTCGATGATGATATGCTTAGACATCTGATAGATTCACCACAATGGAAGATTTTTGAAGTCGATCATCCCAAGTTTAGTGTGGCATTAAGAAATCTACATTTTGGTTTGTCGACAAAAGGAATAACATGAATAGTAGGTGTAACACTTGTCCCATAATACTTGTCTACTACAATCTCTCTCCAAAAATATGCGCGAAGCAGATGTTCTTGATGTTAAATTTATTGATTTCGGGTGTCGTTAGTAACCGAGAAATGAAATTGATGTGTACTTTTTTGGTAATTGGCATTGTTGTATACTTGCCACCATTGATCAATGATCTAAAGATCTTGTGGGAAAATAGAATTGAAGTTAGTGATTTTTATCGAGAAAAGACTTTCACTCTCTACGCAATGTATGTTGATATGAATAATTAATGACTTCCATGTATATGAAAATTTAACCAGTTATTCGGTGACAATTTCTATTGGTTGTCCAATTTGTATGAATGAAACATGTTACAAATGGTTAAGAATGGTAAGAAAACCATTTTTCTTGGACATTAAAAATGGTTGCCAAGAGATCATCATCACTACAAATAAAGGAAAGCTTTTGATGGTAACACCAGTGAAAGAGATCCTCCTCGGCCTTTGACAGGTGAGTAAGTATTTCAAAGTAAGAACGGGCCATCGATAAATGGACCTTAGATAAAGAGATCAATCTTTTATGAACTTTCATATTGGAAGATGCTTTTATTTATCATTGCTTGGGTATTATGTATGTTGAGAAATACATTTGTGAATCAATAATCAGTTGACGTGACATTTTTGGCAAGACTAAAGATGGCAAAAAAGCATGATTGGATCTCATAGAGATAGTGATTAGGCCTAATTTATTTTTAAAGAAAAGAGGAAAACATACTTAATTACCTACGGTGAAGCACAAGTTATCAAGTGAGAAAAAAAGAAAGCTTTGTGAATGGCTTGTTTCATTGAAAGTGTCAGAAGACTATTCTTCAATCTTTAACAGCTGATGTCAATGAAGGATTTGAAATTTATTAGCATAAAAGCACATGATTGTTGTGTATTGATGTAACAATTACTATCGCTTGCGTTGTAAAGAGTTCGAGCAAATGATGTAAGATTTGTAATTATTATATTGAGATGGTTCTATAATTTAATATGCTCGAAGGTAGTTGATCCACGACTACTAGATTCACTAAAATCAGAGTTGGCGTAAACCTTGTGTATGCTTGAGAAGTATTTTCCACTGTTATCCTTTAACATCATGATTCATCCAACGGTTCATTTATTTATGAAGTTAAGTTAGATAGATCGATGTATTTGAGATCGATGTATCCTTTTAATAGATATATAAATGTTTTAAAGGGTTACATGAAGAACCAAAATAAGCCAGAAGGAACTATCATAGAAGTTACATAGTGAAGGAATCGGTTGATTTTGCTCCGAATACTTGCCCAATACAGAAGCAATAGGGATGAAAAAGAAAGTAAACATTGAACCTAGAAGGCTATCTATAGGAAATCTTTCATTAGTAAATTGAGAGAAATGGAAGCAAGCTTGTCTTTATGTCTTGCACAATGCTAACGAAGTAGAGTCTTTTATTGAGGTTCACATAAAGGAATTAAAAGAGACAAATGCAAAAAAAGCAAGACATGAGAAATAGTTGCAAGATTAATACAATCGAAACTTTAGGAGTGGATTGGAGCATACATCTATGCTAAGTACTCCACATCATAAGATAGAAGTATCGCACAAGACTTAGTAAACCTAGCTAGAGGACAGTCATCGATAGTTACGAGGTATACATCCTGTTCTATAAATGGTTATACTTTCTACACTCACGAAAGCAATAAGAAGCATCTCATCCAAAATAGTGGTGTGATTCTCTATGCCAAAACTCTGCTATTTCCTCCACAAAGTATATAGGACCATGAGCTACTTTGGTTTCGTTAAAGGTATATGGAAACTTGATTATGTTGCAGATTATGAATAGCACTTTTAAGTGCAAGTGGGCTGACAATAAATATGTTAAGATTGATAATAACAGCATCATGGTGGTTGACTTTAATTGATTGGGGGTACAAAAACGATCCCTTCATTATGGCATTGCAAGCAATAGAAGTTTTAACACAACGGATCTTGATGATTTAGAGTTGTCCTTCGTCATGCCAATAAAGCCAAGAATTGTTCTTGGTAGTGAAGAAGTTGCCAAAGATTGCATAGATATCCCATCCTTTATGAAGAGGTTGCCACTATTTGAAGAGATTAATGATTTTGACGATGATTTTTTCCACTTGCTTCGTGAAGATGTGAAATGAACATGTGTTGAGGAACTGAAGAAAAAAAAGAGAAAAAAAATGAGCATTAGTAAACTAATTTATGTCATTTTATTTCAATATTGTTTGTTTATTGTTTTTAAGCTACGGAATATTCAATGTTAGTATATTTAAACTTTATTTCACTCATTATATATATTTGAATAGTTATACTAGTGATCAAAATACCCATAATAATTAAATTCTAGGCCATTGAATGCATAACACAAGTTGGCCACTATGGGCAGACAAGGAAAAGAGGTGAAAACCAATTTTTAGTAACCGTCATAGAAAAGAAGCTTACATGATGGTTTTACAAGAAACCATCATGAAATCTTGAACTAAAACATTGCTGGTTTAGCACTCTGAGAAATTATAACCCTGCCAATGTAAAAAAAATTCCTATTTGAATACAATACATACTCTTTCTAACTCGTGAAACCCCCTCTCTTAATTAACCATTCAAACCCAATGCCCCATAACTCGCACTGTCCTTGTCGACCCAACTCCCTTCTAACCTTGACCATACTGTCCTTGTCTCTCTCTCAAACCCACTCTCTCAGGTCCACCTCTTCTCTTCAGGTATCCACCTCGTTGTCGTCACCATCCCCACTTTAATAAAAAGAGTCCATTTGTTAAGGCAAAGGGATTAAGAATTGAAGTACTATTTGAGAAAAAAGGGTCAACTGAATGGCACACCTGGAGATGAACTAAGTAGTTGAATTGGAGTTCTTAGTCGAGACTACTCTCCAATATGGACACGTGATTAAAGAACTAAGGACTTGAAAGAAACAAAAGATGTTATTTGGAGAGAGATCTATACAAGTTTCATCATGGAGGAATGGTATAAAAAACATGCTTTGAAGCTTTGTGTGGAACTATCAAAGGGGTTTAAGTATGATCTCTACATCACTTTTGTAGAGCCCTACCTTTGTTTTAGATTTGGATGCAAATATATGGAAGTGGCCTCCTATGATATTGCATACTACCCCTCTGTATCAGAGCAAGATTGGTTAAAATTTGTGAAGTGTTGACATTTAGAAGAATTTCAATTGCTGTCAGCGCATATAAGAGAAATAAGAGCACAAAATGAAAATGGATCAAGAATAGAATGAAGTGAATATAGAGTACTTGACCATCAAATGATACTTTAATATCTTAGTCCAATTTTATTTATCAATGATTCCATTATTAATGTTTTACTAACCTATAAAAATACAGCTTGTAGAGGCCATGTGTGGCCGCCAAGAAAAGACTATAAATCAAATCACATCAAGGTCTTGATGAACAATTCAAAGATCCATCATTTACATAAATTGTCCAATTGATAGTAAGTTTATTAAACTCAAATCCTTAATGTATAAATTTATATCTTTTGAAATTTATTAGTTAAGAACAACTTGATTTGTTATTATTTTATCGGATTAGTACACAAAGCAATAAACTCAAGGGACCTTTGAATCCATCAGTGATGAAGACATTGATGAGGGCACTAGAAAAACAAGAACTTTCATGATGTGTTTACAATCAACTTAAGTATATCAAGTAGTCTTAATACTTTGACCTTTGGTCGAGTTTGGGACTCAGATCCAAAGTAGTGGATCTATGACGGGAGGTTGCAAAACTACAGGGTCTTGTGCACACACTAGTTGCACAAAGAGGTGTTAAACTAATAGATGAGAATGTCTAAGCGATTGTTGAATAACATAGTATCTTCAAGTCTAACTGTATCATTTACAAACAAAAAAAAAAGCTCTAGTATTGCCTCATGGTGGAGAGCTTGAAGAACATCAAGAATGTAAACTTTTTCTTGATGATCCAATTAATGGTGAGTATGTGCTTGTTGTTGTTAAAAAGGTATAGATGGAGAGTCTTCTAATTAATACAATCCAAAAGAGACCCTTAAGGGATGGCAACATGTGCTTTAACATTGTTACCTCTAAAATCAAAGCAGCTAAAATACCTTTTTTAACAATGGAAGCACCAACTATGGGTAAAGCCACCAAAAGCTTCATTGCATGACTGAAAAGCTTATAGTACTAGAAATTTGAGGTTATACTACCCTTATGTAATGATTTTTCTTTTTAAAAAAAACTGTTGTGTTATATGGGCAAAAAAAGGTGG
The DNA here is from genome assembly GCA_946598075.1 of Artocarpus hirsutus. Lineage (NCBI taxonomy): Eukaryota > Viridiplantae > Streptophyta > Magnoliopsida > Rosales > Moraceae > Artocarpus > Artocarpus hirsutus. Next base: position 22,348 of record CAMOHE010039598.1, read on the forward strand.
AGAGTTACACCTGAGAAGATGAAAACCATCACGATAGGAGTAGAGGTCAACCATGATGGTTTTTTAAAAACCATCATAGTACATAAGCTTTCCATGATAGTTTTTTAAAAATCCATTGTGTAATGTGCTTATATTGAAAAAAATTCTTTCAACTAGCTCTTTCCCATATTAGTGACCCAACTTACATTTTTTTATGCACTTTTTTTCATTAATTATCACTTCACTCTCCCCGCGTTTCAACTCTCACCATCCACTTTCCTACTTTCCAAATTTTATATTCTAAAATTCTCTCTTTTCAACCTCTGTGTTTCTTTTCTTAAAAATGTTCTCAGTTCCCACGTTTCACACTCAACATGCACCCACTTTCCTACTTTCATATTTTAAAATGTCTTTATTTAATCTCCCTCTTTCTTTTCTAAAAAAATTAAGGTGTGCATTACTTTTTGGTAGGAGATCGCCAACGATGGATGAAGATAGAAAGACGACCGGATCGCAAGGTGTGATTTGTAGGTTATTTTTGCTTTTGTTTTTTTGCTTTCTCTCTCTTTCTCTCTCTTTTTTTTTTTTTTTTTGCATTTTCCTTCTCCTTCACTTTTGTCTCAACTGTTTGAATTTGGATACATATTATTTTTTTATTTATTCTTTTTGGCTAGAGATTGTTGGACATGGATGGCCTTACAATCACAACTCGATGGGTACTTTCCATTTTTTTTGTTATTTTCACTTTTTCTCATTTTTCTTCTCCTTTGTCTTTTTTTTTTCTTTGGTGCTTTGCACTCTCCCTTACCTACTTTTGTTGGTTTAGATATTTAGATCTGTGTTGTTGGGAATATATTTTAGAAAATTCGTTGAGGCAACAGAGAATTTGAGTGGAGCAAATAAAAGAACAGATTTAGACACCTTTTGTGTTTAATTTTGTTTTCCCTCTTTGTTGTATATAAAGATTCTGTATAATTTGTTTGGATTATGGCCTTTTGAGTTTTGACTCAATACATGATTCTGGAAATTTTATTTTTCTATTTGTTATTTTTATTGTTTTTTATTTTTTTTGGCACACATAGCATGACCGTTTTTCAAAGAAACCATTGTAGTATACTTTACACGATTGTTTTTTGAAAAATTGTTGTGTAAGATATTATTTCCATGATAGTTTTTCAAAAAACCATCATGTAAGGTCATATTTTCACGATAGTTTTTAAGAAAACCATTGTGATAGAGGCCAAATGTGCTACATTGGCACCTAAATTTGGTGCCTAAATAGATGTTCCACGATGGTAAAAAACTATCATGAAAACTCAATTTAGTACCATGACAGAGGTTTTCATAATGGTTTTTTAACCATCATGAAAGTTTTCTATGACGGTTTAAAATCATCATAGAAGGCCATGTTTGTAATAGTGTTAATTGAAGTCATTGCAATCCTAAAATGAGTCTAGTACCTAGCCACATTCCTGAAGATGCCAAGGGAAAGAAGAATCAAAAAAAAAAAAAAAAAGAAGAGAAAAGTGTTACAAAACCAAGAGTGTTATAGCATCAGGTACAACAATGTAAAGCAATTGAGTAATAGCTCTTTGGGGATTTAGAACCCGTTACAAGGCTGCCCCTGTCTTTATTTGACTTCTCTTTACTTCCTGATTCATTTAGGTTGATAGCTTTGTATGCACATGGTGTCTTGTAAGAGGGATTGTAAATTAGGTGTGTAACACCCGCCAAATTTTCATGTAACGGATTATGTCATGTTAATAATGATGTTAAGTGTTATATTTATGTTATGTGTATGATATATAATATAATGGTGCTAACTATTTTATTTTAAGTGCTATGACAGGTGACGCTCACGTGGAATTGATGTGCTCAAGTGTTCATATTATTAATGTTATATGTTTAATCATAATTTTATGATAATTTAATGTTTTAGATGATTTTTGTATGTTAGGGTAGATCGGCAGGCCGAACCATTTAGTTCAGCAGGCTGAAATGACCCCCTCAGAATGGCAAGCCAATAGTATATCATCGACAGGCCGGACTTTAGGAATCGATAGGTCGAAGAGAGACATTGGCAGGCCGATGACAGCTGACATGCAGTCAGTAAAAATTCCACAATATTTGTGACAAGGATAATTATGTGATTGAATGATTTATTTTTGATTGATTGGCACATTTATGGAATAATTTTATCATTTTAGGAAAATAAATGTTTGACTTCGAATTAATTAAATGCATTTGATAAGGTTTTCCAATTTACAGTGGCAAAATATGGTAATTGTTTCAAATTGATAACCTTCCCTTATTGTTTCCCATTCTCCACGCTAATTAGCCCAATCTTAATCAGAAAATTCTGATTTTAAATGAAGGTTGTGACCTCCTCCATTTTTCTAAATTTCTTTTAAAGAAAGGAAAATATTTTCTCTCTCTCTCCCTCACGTATTTTCTCTCATTCTCTCTCTTCATCATGTGTTCTTCTTCTACTCTCCCTCTTGAAATTTCCTGTTGTTATTGAGTAAAATATTGGATTTTTGGGCGAATTCAAAAGAAGATTGAAGAATTTGTTTTAAGGTAAGAATTCATTTTTTTGGTATTTTTGAAATTGTATTTCTTCTTTGTAATCCGACTGCTATAACTCTTTCTAGGAATTTCTTTTTGCTCTGAATTTTTAATATGTTATTCAAGTATGAATTATGTGTTAATCCTCAAAATTTCACCTCAATTGGATTTTTCTATGAAAAGTTATGGATTTTCTTCTCTCTATCACTCACAGTAAATTATTGCTGATCGAGTGTGTTGCACATATGTATAGGTGTTGTTTTTGATGCAAATGCATGTTGTTATGCACAAAATTTGGTAAATATGTTCATGTAGATGTTGAATGTTGGACTTAAAATTTTGGTGACAATATGATGAATAATTCATGTGTTATAGAATTTTTATTAAGACTAGGTTATGTGACTACTTTAACTATAAAATTATTAGATTCTTGTTATGTGACATTTTGTATAATTAAATGATTTTATTTAGTGATGAGAATTTTTGTGCTACTATATTTATATGTTAATATGTGGTCATATGAATTTTAGGGCCATAATAATTTTATTTTAATTATTGAAAAATGATAATTGCATGGAACTCACTGCTTACACATAGGATGTTATTTTTGGTCTCTGCATTCTAAAGCATGATTTAAATTGTGTTGAATTTATTTGAAGCTAATTTTTGGGTATGTTGTAATTTTATATGTTTATTATGTGTAGTATTTTTATGGAATTATTTTAGAATGTAGATAATTTATTATAAGAATATAAGTGTGGACTGCTCACCGTTTTGTTATTACTGGCGGTTTTGAAAGTGAATGTTACATGACTTTTTTTAAATGCTAAATGAAATTTTTATAACTAAAGAAAAATCATGGTGATAGGTTTATGTGTTATCTTTATTCCTGCCAAATTTGGTACTCAAATTATATGTGAATGTAAAGTTATTAGTTTTTAAATTTATGAAGGTAAGAAATATAAGTGTTTTGAAAGTGTTGTTTTAATGTTTTATGGTTAATGAAAAATGTAGTATGAATTGTCATGTTTCAAGAGATGAATGTATGTATGATGTTATATGAAATGGATGTTAAGTTGTGGTGATTAATTCGTTGAAATTGAATGTTAATTGCCATTTTGTGAATGTATGACATAAACACAATATGAAGTGAGCATATCAAAACCGCGGTGTCGTCACCTACAAAAGTAAGGTTAAGTAAGCTTATTGAGGTAAGTACATTCTCACCTGCAACATGATGAATTATGAAAAGTATGAGTTTATGAAAAGTTTGAAATCTATGTTCATGATGGTTTTATGATGATTTCTCATGATGATTTTACATGAAGTATTATTATGAAAGTTTATGCATGTTTTGATGATAATGTTTTTCAAAACATGAAAGTATAAATATGTATATATGTATCACCTAAATAAGTGTTGCACACCCAATGAAATGTTAAGTTATGATATGATATGTTATGTGTCATGTTTGGTTTGGGATTAGCTACCCCTTTCCTCTCATGACGGCGCGCCTATGATGATGATGTTATGGTGCAACACTTGGGACCTTAAGATAAAATGAATAATGTTTTAATATGGACAATGTAAAGAAAGATATGTTCCGTATGAAAATGTGCCTAGAGCACTATTATGATGATGATGATGATGTTCATAAATGTTTTAAGTTGTGAGATTTACAAATGTTCTTACTAAGCATTAGCTTATTCAAGTTTATATCATGTTGTAGATAAAGGTAAAAGAATCATGGAATAGGTGGAGGACCAAGATGGGCGTGTGAGCTAAGCAAGATGAATTGCAAATGGAAGACGGCAAGAAAGAAAGAAGTTTTATAAATTTTGAAACTATGTTTATTTTTATGTTTTTATCTTTGAGTTTGTTTATTGTTTTCACACCTTGAAGTTTTGAAACTTGTTTTAAAACTAATTTCAAATATTTTTTTTTAAGTTCGGCCTGCCGACCGTTACTGGTCGGACTGCCGAACTTATTGCTCTCAAAATTTCATTCTTGCAAAGCCTCGAGCGGCCTGTTGATGGTTGACCTTCGGCCTGTAGGTCGAGTTCGGCCTACCGAAATCTAAAGTTCGGCCTGCCAAACTGTATTCAAAGAATTTTATTATTGTCTTCAAAGGTTAATTTAATTTTCAATGATATTAGCAAACTATTTACAGGATGTTTATGGAAAAGTGAATTGTTAATTATAATTTACAATTATAATTAAGTAATTTATAATTTCTCATGAGTTGTTAAAAAAAAAAAAACTATATGTACGGATCCTGGGTATGCTTTTCTAAACTATGATTTCAAATACATGTTATTATTTATAATAGTTTTGCATCAATTAATGGTTAAATGAATGAATGTAACGACATTTGTGACATCCGTAAAAGGGGGCGTTACAAGGTGCTTGATACTAGTATCAATCACTGCAACAAATTCGAGATTATACGAACTTTATTTAATGACCTTTTCTTAAAAATATCATAATAAAGGGAAAAAAACATGGGGAGTTAAGCCTATGAAGACAAAAACTATTGTGGAATGGGTAGCATGTACCACGATGGTTTTTAAAAGAGCATTGTGGTAAGCTGAATTTACCACGACAGTTTTTTAAAAAACCTTCATGGTAGATTCCGCACAAACCTTGATAGTTTTTTAAAACTATCATGGTAGCCGAATCTAACACAACAGTTTTTTAAAAAATCGTCGTATTAAAAGGCGTATTATATGATGGTTTTTATAAAAATCGTCGTAAAAGATGGTCAGCGAAAATTAAAAAGCCCACTCTTATTATAATCAGTGAAATTTTAAAAGGCCCGCTCTTTCTCTCTCTCTCTCTCTCTCTTTCTTATTCAAAGTAGCACTCAAACTCAACCCTTGTTTACATCATGAAAAGTCTCTTTAAAAGATCATGAATGCTTTACACGATGGCTTAAAACTATCATGTAATCCTCAATTTTTACTAATGAATCACTGGCAATCTCAGGCCTATCTAAATGGATATGAAGATATCTATTATTTCATCAACTTTGAAAAAATTGGCACAAACTATATAATGGTATACCTCGTGTCACAGTTCTATCATTATTTCCTACCTATTTAAATCAATTAGATTTATATTGTTATTGAAAATAAGCTTGTACATTGTTGTTATTGTATTTTTTGGCTAAATGTTGTGAATGTGGAGACCTAACTCAATGATTCGGCTTTATATCTCCTACAGTTATCTCAAGTGTTGTAAGGGGTAAAGATCATGATGTTAGAGAGCACGCTACGGCCCCTGCCGCCCTTTTACAACAAGCATTGAGAGGAAAATCATACACCATGCTATACAATCCTAGGAAACATTCGAAGCTGGCACTTGTTATACCATGGGAGGACCAAGTTTTTTGGTTTGATCCCCTCAGATGTGCAACACACCAAGATTTTGTTGATCTTACTAATATGTAAGTGTGATTTTTTTAAGTATGATTTTTTTTTTTGTAAAATATGGTTTGATACATATATATATGTGTATATATATATTACATTATTGTGCTTAATTCTTTTTTATTTTGACAAATCATTAAAACAATGGGACCAAATGGAACAATGGTTTATTTCCACCTCAAGTATCCAAGGAAACTTGGCAACATTGAATGTGGTTTTTTTTTTTTTAATTTTGCGTTACGTACAAGATAAAATTATTACGAAGGATGGTATATTCAAGCTTTCAGAAAAGGAATTTTTTTATAAATGATGTTTTAGATGCGGTTAGACTTGAGTGATAAATTATTTAAATAGGTTTCTTAAATTTAAGTAGTAAACTAGAAACTTTGTGTATTTAACTATACATTATAAATTTTTTTTTGTTAACTATAAATATATGATTTTGCAATCAGGGCCTTGTATTAATTAGATAATACAAAGGGCTAGCCATACCATTGGAAATTAGAAATTTGGCTTTTTCTTTTTTTTTTTTTTTTTTTGCTTTTGACCAATTTTCCATGATGGTTTTTGGAAAAAGCTGTCATGAAAACCTAAGATTGCAAGATGATTTTTTGCAAAAACTGTCATGGAATCTTCCTAAAATACTAATTTTACACGATAGTTTCTATTGAAAACTGTCATGTAAGCTTATGTTTCCATGCCAGTTTCTCTACAGAACTGTCGTGCTATCTTCACAAAAATTACTCTAAATTCCCACAAAAATCCACATTCCATAATGTTTAAAAGCCATCGTGGAAACTCTAGTGTATACCATGAGGTGTGATTACATGATGGTTTTTAACCATTGCTTAAACATTCTACTGCGATTTTAAATCATCATGGAATATACAATTTTTTTAGTCTTGTGTGGCGTAACATGTAATTTTCTTAAAACCAAGTGTTGCAGCAAGTGTTGCCATGTGGCATCAGGTTCTTACTACCTCAGTTTTTGTGGCACTTGAGTTATGATTAGTGATTTGAGACCATTTCCTTACTCATTTTAGGGTTCTAACCACAACCATGTCTTGTGTACAAGCTTAATCGACTCCATTAATTTTGACCCATACTAGCTATTTATAGGCGAGTCAAGATAGAGCAAACTGGTAAGACATAGATCAGACTTGGGTACCAATTGCTTAGGTTTATATATGTCATTTTTAGTGGCCCACAATTTTTTAGGGGTTGGCTTAAAGGTAGTGGTTCTATTACTTCAAATTTTTTGTAAGATTTTAGTTGTGTATAAAATGAAATTAAAAAAAGAAAAATATGTATTTATTTTATGGTCGTTTACCTTGTTATACCATGTGTTTTAAGTTTATTAAAAAACTATACTTATAATTTTTTTATCTCATTGAATTTATCTTCATATTAAATTAATATTTACACCTTTTACTGATTAATCCTATTTTTACTTAAAAATGCACAAAATACCCTAAAACAAAAAAAGTAACAAAACTTTGAAAACAAACAAACCTTTAAATTAAGAATTTTGACTTAAAAAATTTCCAAAATACCCTTAAATTTCCAAAATACCCTTAAACAAACAAAACTTTTTTTTTCTTTTTTTTTCTTTTTAAAAGTTTGATCAGTTTTTTTTTGTTTTACTTAAGGATAATTTAGTCATTGTAAATATTAAAACTAATTATTAACTAAAGATATTGATTTGTGTATTAAATCTAATTTAATTAAGTATATTTAATGAGATAAAAAATTAATGGTATACACATTCAATGACTTGAATGTTCTAGATATACAACATGTTAAAGGATTTTAGTTGTACAATTACAGAATGAGACTAGATCTAGGGCCTTTTAGGCTAAGGTGGGCATGTGTTTGCACGTTGGAAGCACACTTTTTGGTTTTGTTGTGCAATTGCTAATCTTTGCTACATAAAAGTTTCAATTATGATTAATAATGTCGAGCATTTTCACCAAAGCAGCAACGTTTTGATTAAAAGAGTGTGTGTGTGTGTGTGTGTTTTTTTTTTGTTTTTGCCTTTTTGTTATAGATGTGAGAGGCTTTACCTTCAAGAAGCTTTAAGAAAAAATTACATGTTATGCTACACTTTTAAACATAGTTTTATTCATGCCATATTTGAAAAAGTTATTCCATACTACTAATATAATTATTTGTTTAAGTTGTATGTCACACTAAAATACTTATAGCATTCATAAAAAGTAAGTTTTAATAAATGGGCTTAATGTCTTTCACTCCCAATCTACCAGAAGCCTTCTTTCCATTAAATATGATAAAGAAAAAAAAGTTAGGTCCCATATTAATTTATTTTTGTTTTTTATTTTTATATCATTTTGTTTGCGTTTGTTGTTTTTTTTTTTAATTTTAATTTTAATTTTTTTATTTCTTCATAGGATTTAGGTGACCTCTGCATAATTTAGATGTCTCTTGCTAAAAGGCAACGTCTGAAGGCTATTATCCATTCACTCTTTTGTAGTAGTAACATCTTTCAATAACAAAACAATATCTTAAGTATGCTTGAAAAAAAATTGCAAGATTTATATATATATATATATATGTTTCTATTAATATGCAAATATAGACGGGTAAACGTCGTCTAATAAAAGTCTCTCTAAATTCGTCATCAAGATGGTCACTCATCATGTAAGAATTAAAAATAGCAAGGAAAATAATAAAAACACATAGAGATTTTGTAGTGGTCCATCTCAATTAAAGGTTATCTCCATTGAAGGTTTTCTAGGGGATAGGGTGTTTCACTATGAGAAAACTGCTTACAAAGCTAGAGCTAGGGCTTGTGTCAAGAATGAGACTTGAGATTGCCCTCTAGGGCTAGCCTCTAGTTATAGCTTATTAGGTTGGTTATGTTTCGATTCTTCTTGTTCCAATTTAAATTTAAATACAAGATAATCTTCTATCTAATTGGCTTGATGACTTTGGTAAGATCTTGTTGGAAAAATAGTATGCACTAGAAATTTTAAAAATTTTAATCAAAGTATTTTTTAAAACACAAGTTTGACATGCTATATGCATAAATTAACTAGATCTTACTATCCTTATTTACTAAAGAGCTCCTGTAATCAATGAAGAGAAGAATATTCCAGAAGATTGGAGTGTGTGTGGGCACATGTCGTATAGCTCTTCCTCGGTGACTCTCTTTCCAATCAATTGAGAAATATGCAGGAATACCGTTTATGATTTTGTGAATAATAGTTCTTTAGGGGAGTTTCAAAGACTCACAGTATAGAGTGCTCATTCTTGATCTCTCAACTGACCTAAATATCTATGAAGTCTTACTCGCTGTAGCACCCCCTCTTACGGATGTCACAGATAACGTTACATACATTCATTCAATCATTAATTTAATTGAAGTAAAACAACTATTTAAAAACATGTATTAGAAAACAAATTTGAAAAACATACCCAGGATCCATGCATACATTTTTTTATAATAACAAATTACTTGATTATAAACATCCTTTAATTAGTTTATTATACCAAACATTAATTCCATAAAAGATCAAATCATTTAAAATTTGTTTGTATAGCTCGGTAGGCCGAACTTCACACTTTGGCAGGCCAAACTTGTCTGGCAGTCTGATGGTCATCCATCGGCAAGCCGCCCGAGGCTTTGCAAAACAGAATTTTAAAATTCGCTAAATCAGCAGGCTGGTACAGCATGATCGGTAGGCCGATTCCTACATCAGCAGACCGACCAGTAATGGTCGGCAGGCTGAACAATAAAAAAATATTTTGTTTAAAAACCAGTCTTGATGTTTTGAAGGCAGAAGAAAATTGATAAAATAATAAGGTTAAAGTGTCATGGTTCAAATCTAAAAAGTCCAAATAAACATGTTCTAAAAATTATAAAACATACTTCAAAAACTTTAAAAAGGGGAACTTTTTCCTTGGCATTTTTCGTTTGCAATTCATTTTGCTTAGCTCACACGCCCGTGTTGGTCCTCCACCTATTCTATGATTCTCTTACTTTTATCTGCAACATGATATAAACTTGAATAAGCTAATGCTTAGTAAGTACATTTATAAATCTCACAACTTAAAACATTTTATGAACATCATCATCATTATCATTATCATAAAAGTGCTCTAGGCACAATTTCATAAGGAACATATCTTTCATTACATTGTCAATATTAAAACTTAATTTGTTTTATCTTAAGGGCCCAAGTGTTGGACCATAACATCATCATCATTATAAGCGCGCCGTCATGAGAGGAGATGGGTAGCTAATCCCAAACCAAACATGACATCATAACTTATCATAACATAACATAATATATCATTAAGTGTGCAACACTTATTTAGGTGATACATATATACATATATATACTTTCATGCTTTGAAAAACATTATCATCAAAACATGCATAAACTTTCATAATAATACTTCATGTATAATCATAATGAGAAATCATCATAAAACCGTCTTGAACTTAGATTTCAAACTTTTCATAAACTCATACTTTTCATAAACTCATCATGTTTTAGGTGAGAATGTTCTTAGCTTATAAGCGTACTTAAACCTTACTCGTAGGTGACCTCGTTGCAGTCTTGATGTGCTCACCCCGTTGTGTGATCATGTCATATGTTTATTTAGAATATAAGTTAACATTTATTTTTATGAGACTATGAAATCATTCAACACCTTATAACATACTCATACATGCTTCTCTTAAGAACATTAATTTAAAACACATTTTGTCAATCAAAATAAAACATTTCAGCAAAACTACCTATACACATGCTGTCTGACCCTTACTAATTCATAGTTTAATACATCATAATTAACACATAATTCAAGCTCCAAACTTGGTAGGGACAAAGTTGCCACATAAATATATTACCATGATTTTTCGTTGGCCATAAAAATTCCATTAGTATTTAAAATAAGTCACAAAATTCAAGACACAAAATCTGCCAGCAACAGTTAAGCAGTGAACAATTCTAAACTTAGGTCCGTTTATCACATTTTGAAGTCATAGAAAAATATACAAAAATTAACACATATAAAGACACATAGAAATATAACATATCCAATAATTGGCTTCAAAAAAAATTGGAGGAGGTCAAAATACACAATTGAAGTCGATAGTAAAACTAACTTAACATACATGGGTAGCAAACACCATTCAAACTAGCATTTAAGAAAAATATCACAAAAACAATTTATACCTCAAAATTTTTGTGACAACCTATATACATAATAACACTCTACTTCAAAAATTCCCATGACCAAACAAAATCATTTAGACATAATAAAAAGTTAGAGAAACAAGAGGTCCAAAGTTTGCAAGTTCTAAGCCATAAAACCTAGTTTGAAGAGAGTTTAATAACTCACAACACACACATGATGTAACCACGAAATTTTCCAAGTTACAACCTAATATAACCATGAACATATCTGCCAAATATTGTAAAAATTAAAGCACATTTGCCCTATGAACAAAAAAATATGTTTTTGTACAACACAACCAATCAGCAACAATTCATTATGAGGTGTAGAGCATTAACATTTAATATCTCAGCCTACACAACACCAAATAGCACGAAATTTGAAGAAACAGCACATATCATATACATAAAAATCATATTAAAATTTCAAAGCAAACAAAAATTTGTAGGCAAAGATATAAGGGTCGGAACATAGAGACAATTCAACGTTACTATTTAGCATAAATCAGCAGTGAGTGGTAGACAGAAGAAAATTTATATCTCAGCATAGAAAAATCCAATTGAGGTGAAATTTTGAGGGTTAACACATAACACATACTTGAATAACATATTAAAAATTCAGAGCAAAACGAAATTTGTAGAGAAAGATATAGTAGTTGGATTACAGGGTGTTCAAAATTTCAGAATTGCTGAGAAAAGTCTCTTACCTCAAAACAATATCCTTCAATTCTTCCTTAAATTTTACCCCAACAAAATTTCGATATTTCTTCCAAATATTCTTGGGAAAATAAGGGAAAGAAGGAGAAGAGAAAAGCGTGAAGAGAGGAAGGGAGTGTTTCTATGAAAATTTAGAAAGAGAGAGAGAAAGAACGTGTAATAGAGATTAGCGTGAATGAATTTTGGAAGTGGAGAGGGTCAATGTTCTCTAATATGTCAGGATTTTCCTGACTCAAATTGAGGCAATTCTCATGAGGAAATGAAGAGAATTCAGGGGAAAAATCAAAGTTTCCAAGAATGGTTCTAGTTACCATATTTCTCAATTTCAAAGGAGGAAACTTCATCAATTAAATCCAAATAATCAAAAGTCAAATGTTCTATTACTAAAATAAGAAAAATTAAGCCAAAAATGTGCCAATCAATCAACAATCATTATCTAAATCACATCCAATCATCATCATCACAAATTTGGGTGATTTTTGTTGATTGCTAGTTAGAAGTCATTGGCTTACCGATATCTCACTTTGGCCTGCTGAGTCTGTGAAGTCCAGCCTTTTGATGATATTTCATCGGTCTGCCGATCCTTGAGGGACAATTCGGCCTACCGGACTTAAAGGTTCAGCCTGTCGAACTGTCTTAACACTCCAAAATTTAACAAAACATTAATTTATTGCATAAATTATCATTAAACATACAACGTAAATGACATGAACATTTTGAGCGCATCAATTCTACGTGACCGTCACCTGTCATAACACTTAACATAAAATAGTTAGTATCATTATATCATAAATCATTAATAAAATTACATAACGTCATTACTCATACACTACATGAAAATTGGCGGGAGTTACACTCGCTATTTATATAGGTTGGACGCAGGAGTTAATCCTTATCAGATAAGGCCTCAAAAATTTGAATCTAGATCAGTATCTAATAAAATCACGTAAAAACACATGATTAAATTATCGTTTGGTTGGCAGGCCGAACTGGCAGATCGGCTTACCAAACATACTTCACCTGTAGGTCAAACCTAAAGAGCGGCCTGCCGAATTTACGATAAATGATCGTTGTGAATCTTTTATTTTCCACTTAAGATTCTTTGGATAAGCCTCGGTTTTAATTCAAACAACCCAATAGAGAAGTTATCTGATTAAAACAATCATATCTAGATAATCTTTAGGAAAATAAATATTTTGGATAATTCAACAAGTTTATCTTCAATTAATTTTCACAAAATTAATTTAACTGATAAACAGACATGAATTATCTAATCGTATTGAATTTCAATCAACCTAATAATTTAACATAAGTCACCACATTATTAGAAAAGCATGCCGTATCATTATAGGATTTATTATGAGCTAATAAAGGGGACTTGATGGATTTATATAGTTCAAGTTCCTAATAATTATGAAACCCAATATCCTAGATATATATTTCATGATTATCAACTCTAACTCTAATCCACTAAAAGCTTAGAGCTGCACTCTCGAACTATATAAAATTACGAAACTCGAATAGCTAAGTATCTATGACATATCATAATGCATCGTATCCCCATAGGATATCCATAATCGGCTTAAGTGTAATTCTGTCGTATCTTTCTGATTATTTTCTCTTACATTCCTTTATCTCACCATTGGAAAACTTGCTATCCAAAGACAATATACCATTCGGTTACATCTATGTATCTAAATAGTTAAGCGCTCCAGTCTTCTAATTGTAGGATAATGTATATAAGAGGATATCATCGACTCTTAAAGAGGAGCTATGGATTATGTATCGATGAATAACAAGTCTACGCTATCAAGATTCCTGTCTTTAACGTACCAGTATACGTACCATCATAAAATGTGGATGTCACCCTTTGGTATATCAAAAGACATAAGTCAAGACAATGGGCCCACTATTCATCTCAGGATTAAGATATAACATATATGATTATCTAAAGTGAATTGATTTGCCGAGATAGAATCATTAACCTAAATCAATTACACTTTACGTTCTGATCCAACACATCATCACCTATGACAATGCACTAATTTTTCTATTTGCAGAGTCCACGTCTGATGGCCAAGACAAACCATTTCCTTTTAGAGATATAGACAACATAACAATTTTTGCATGAATAAAGCACTGAACTTTATTCTCTCGATTGTAGATCTTATGATTTGGACCGTCACCTTTAGAATCATATCTTTTGCACAATTTATCTATCATATGTCTGATTCTAAAGGCTTAGATCGGCAGTCTCAAACTTTTGTTTGCTTATCATACATCTAACAAATATGATTGTAAAGAGGACAACTATTTGGTATATGAATAATAAATAAACTCTTTATTCATAAAAATGTCTCCAAAGACATTACATTTTTACTCCTTATGGCATATATGACTAATAAACCTTCCTTTGAGTTTTTCTCTTCTGCATATCTAGAATCTTGTAAATTCTAATAAGATTGAGTTCTTATTGTCATCTTGGAGATCTTTAGTTTAAATAAAAGTCATAGTTTGACTAATTTACCATTCTCGCGTATTATTTGATAAACACAGTTTTGGGATATCACTGGGGTAATATAGGCAAGGATCCATCAAGGGCCTCCCTAGACTCAAAGATCGACTTAGGCCTTCTTAGTGACCTGACAACAATAAGTATTAATTGTACATTAACAACCAATTAAGACCTACATTGTAAAATGATTAGAAAAATAATATTACAGTAATTAAAACTAAATACATGGATAGAACTTATGAAATTATTCCCCATGTGCATAATGTATGGCCTTCAACTAGTTATGTGAGAAAAGTTGTAAATCTCAGTCATGGTAAGAAAACCAAAAGGTAAGTAAGTTTATTTTATAGAGCATTTTAAATTCTCATTCCCTCTTATTTCTCACCTCTCAGGCGGCATACAGTGCTATCTGGCAAAGATTGTTTTATAGTTTATTCTAAATAACCCATTTTATCTTCCTTGTTAAAGCGGTTTAAATTTATGAGTTCAATCCGTCTATAATATAAAGCTCTCACATGCTACAGTATAAAACAAAAGTATGCTATAATGTAATAGGATGTTTGGTAGAAATGTTAAAATCTATAGTTTAAACTCTAATTTTAAAGCATATAAGAGCTTTACACTATAGCATATTTTAATTTGCTATACATTATAGTTGAGAATTGGAACACTTTTTCTAAAAACCCTATAAATCTCTTCTATGCTACAATGTTTGAACTCAAATTGAGTTGAAATTTATTTGTTAAACACCCTGCTAATTTTGTTTAGCCTAAAAATACGAAAGAGGCCGACAATGACCACAACGACATTAACAACATAAGGCCAATTGGAACAGTAGGATGCATGACTTATTTGCTTGTCACGCCCCGGAGTATGGGAGGTGATGTGGTGGTTTAATTAAGTTAATTAAATAAAGATTTAGTTGAAAATAGGATTTTAGAATTAAATTTATAAGTAAGTTTGAAGAAATTTTTAAAAAAATCGTTGGAATAGAATAATTTAAGGAATTAAAATAAACCATTATAATAATCAAGCAAATAAAAGAACATTAAAAATATTTAAATATGAGGTGGAACGAGTATGGGTCCCACTGGCCCACATATTGTGCACACACATGTAGTATTGACAATATTACAATACAACCACAGTCCAAGTAAAAAGAAAGATAAAAGCTTGCTATAGTACAACCTACCCAGATCTTTTACTGATTGTTAGTCCAGTCAGTGGACTCTTCTCTGATCCTAAGCTGATATCCACCTAGGGGTAAGATTTTAAAACAGATAAAAATGTGAGCGAAAGGCTCAGTAGAACTATATTTGGAAATTATTCAACTTTAAAAGAAATTTTGTAAATCAGATAAATATATAGAAAACGAGCTAGAACAATTAAACAAATAAATAATTAAATGAGAATTTAATAAAAATATAGTCTTACCAAAACAATTCAGATAGGTCGACCAGAAAGAATACCATTTTCTTTCCCTGGGCAAACTATATGTAATTCACCACCGTAGTGGCTCAGCTGGGTTTCGGGACCTACCCCCAAGTCGTTCACTACACGACCCGGTCTCTGATATGGCATCATGCCCTCAAATATATATAGATATATACATATCTTTTTGATTAATAAAATCTTTTTTTTACCAGATATAATCATTTATATTCATTATGAGGTTTATTATGAAATCCACCTCAATCTATTGTTTCAGAAACAGTTAATAAAAATCCTTTGTCAACAAATCATTTGAAAACATTTTCGTAAAAATCCCTTTGAGGCCAAAATATTTAAAACTGGCTATTAAAGAAGGGGTAGAAGTCCTACCTCGATATCCGTGTCGGTGTCCTACACCGTAATCCTGGTCCGCTATACGTTAGCTCCGTAGATCCACGCATGAATCCTAAATGCATAGTAACTTAGCCCATTAGTATCTAACCCAAGGTATCCTATTGTACTAAATCATCTCATGGTATCCTAGTGTGCCTTTTAGGTTTATAAAATCATTTTATAAAGTTGAAATTTCAATCGGGGTTCAAAACAGTGAAAACGGGTGAAAAATCACAAAATTACACCATGCCCGGTCGGCCTGCCGGTCGTCCTGGTTCGGCCTGCCGGAAGAGCAGGTTCGGTCGGCCGAACATCTCCATGTTCGGCCTGCCGGTCGGATGAATCCGGCCTGCCGAACATGAAGTTCGGCTTGCCGATCTGAAAAAATTCTAGAATTTTCCACGCACTGGTTCTCGGCATCCCGAATCCAAATTCTCAATTTCAACTTGTTTTCTCAATTTTTAGGCATGGGTAATCATCATAAACAATAGAAAATCATAGTAGAACACTTTTTAATGGATTAAAACAAGTTTTAAACAAGATTTTCAAATAAATCCGAAAATAGAGAAAACAGAGAAAAAATGAAAAATCTTGATTTCAATCCGTTTTTGATGAAATAAAGTTTGCATTCTAGCTAATCTAAGTCCATCTAACTTAGATTGAAGCTTTTCTAGGCTTAGAAACTCTTAGATTTCAAAATGCAAGAAAATTTAAAAAATAGAAAAACTTTTGAATTTTAAAAACTAACCTCGAATCGAAGCTTGAAAATGATGTTTTTGTTGTTGAATCTCGTTCCCGAGCCTTCAATTTTCTAACCCAAAGCTTAAATCCGAATTTTGTTTCAAAATTTAGAGAGAGAAAACGAGAGGGGAAGAGAGAAC